>JASDQU010710680.1:0-15229 GCA_032191745.1 Picea mariana
AAATGCCACTCTCCAAATCTTAAGCATGAGACTGCACCCCCCATTCAACCAAGTTGATTCTAACAACCTGGTAGCATCGTCAGGGGACTTACAAACGAATCCCAACCAACCTTTCGATAAATGGAAGATTTCTGGAATATACCCAGAAAGTTTTTCCAATGGTGTTCCAACCATTTCAAGAAGCTACCCTTGCAAAGGTAAGGATAAGCTAGCCTACCCACCACCCCACATAGAGCTAACCTCGCAACCTCTTCTAGGCCCACATCAGCTCCAAGTACCATCTTTCGAACCTTTCTATTTGGCTTCCAAGCTTTTTTCCTTCCGAGCTCAGTCGATTGTGGAGCTATTCGTGGGTAAACTCCTTGATGTTGAGTAAAAACCTTCCCGGAACTCGGTTCAGAATAAGAAGTAAAAGCCTTGTTTAGTACCGGTAAATAAGGCTTGTATAACACTCCTTGACTCTATGTAAAAACATCTCCTAAGAACTTCCCTAAAGGAGTAGCAATTGTCTTTTCTAACCCAGCCACAAAAGAGTAGTAAGGAGTCTTTTTTTTCAATATTCTGACTAGTGGAGGAAGTATCAAGTCTACTATAGGGGGTAGTAAGGAGTTTTTTTTCAATATTCTGACTAGTGGAGGTAGTATCAAGTCTACTAGTGGATTTCAGAGCAGTTGTCAATGTAGTAGTCCTTTCACCTGATCTGTTCACCACATCAAAAATTAATTGTAATGACTATGTCTGGCCCCCACACAGTGCATCAATCTTTGTGAAGAAGCCCTCATTCTGCCACCCCAAATCGTCTTTGACGTTCATTAACTGAGTGACATGAGTAGTACCATTGTTTAAGTTATTTTGAGCCATGTATCCTCCACTTAAGTCACCAACCGAGAGCAGGAGTCGGTTCAGTTTCCTAGAAAGGCAATGGGACCCAAACCTCTGGCTCCACAGGTGCGAAAGCGGATGGCTTAAGGGAGCTCGTAAAAAGAGAGATATAAATTATTAATCAAATCTCAGTCATTAAGCCCATCATAGTCGAGTTAATGACTGTTCGATAAATCTGCCAAGGATGGATGCCCAAAAAACTCACTCCGCTAAAACTGAAGAGTACCCATAGTCAGTTATAGGGAGTAACTACGACAAAGTAGTTGTGAAGTGAGTAATGAAAGACATCAATGATAAAACTTATTCTATAAACAAGGCGAAAAAACCAATGAAAACCCAGCTAAAGGAGGCTCTATGACCAACCTAAAAACCAAAGGCTCTTAAGGCAATATAACCCCACCCTTAAGCCCACTTTAATGTCTTAGCAAGTTCTGCAATTATTGTTCTAATTCGTCTCCTAGTTCTCGCCCATTCTCCATTTCAAAAATCGCCTCTTCCTACTTGATCAAATTACTTGAATCTACTATCACCAGCGCGTGCCATTTAACACTTCGGATTCGCTTCGTAGAATGGAAAGGCTGTACTACACAAGTTGCAGTATGGGTCACACTATTATCATAAAATAAGGTCGAATGGAGATCCAATCAGGCCAAGCTGCAATCCCGTTGACCTTCTTCAAAACTGTTAGTGTAGTGTCAAATTAGCATAAAAAACTGCAATCAGGCCAAGTTGCAATCATTAAAAAACTGTATGATAGTGTCAAATTTAGATAACTGTATCATAGTGTCAAATTTAGATATAGCTTTTGGAACCTTAGATCCAAGTTCGAAACTAGTTATTATTGAGAGAAGACACCAAACAATTCAACAGTGATAAAAGTTAGTATAACTTAGATTGGGTGCCATTTTCAAGTGATTTTGATGGTTTATGAGTTAAGTAAACAAAAAAATACTTTAACGTAGTAACACAAAATAATTCAATTTTCTCTCTCATCTTCAAAAAGTTTTATCTTTTAAATATCTATTATATAAAATTATATCTTTTAAATATTTATTATACAAAATTCTATTTTATATAAGTTCATCATGTTTTAGTTAAAAAAATATAATTAACTATATTTGTTGCAACTAAAATAAAATTTAGTACACTACTAGATTTTTGAATCTTAATCTTAACCTTAACTCAAATTATTAATTAAAAAAAAACAAAAAAATTATGGTTGTAAAATCAATTTCAAAATATTTTAAGATAGATGTACCCAACTCTTATTTCAAATACATCCACTTATACAACATACATACTCTAAAGAGGAAAAAATTTCTATAATAGATATTTATCTTTTAAATATTTATTATATAAAATTATATCTTTTAAATATTTATTATACAAAATTCTATTTTATAAAAGTTCATCATACTTTAATTAATAAAAATATAATTAATTATATTGATTACAATTAATAACATTGATTTTTAAATTTTACTAATAATTAAAATTATTAATAATAATAAAAAAAATTATAATTATAAAATCAATTTCAAAATATTTTAAAATAAATATACAATTTTAATTACAATCACTTATACAACATAACATATTCCAATTATAATAATAAAATCAATTCCAAAATATTTTAAAATAAATATACGATTTCAATTACAATCACTTATACAACATAACATAACATATTCCAAAAGAAGAGGAAATAAAGTTAAAATAATAAACAAACCCAAAAAAGAGAAGAAAGAAAACAAACATACTAACTAAAAATAATAATTAGTAAGATACATTATTAAAAAAAAAATAGTAAAAAAACCAAGAAAATGTTGTTTGGAATTTTGTTATCATTTTCAAAAATTACATTATTAAAAAAAAATAATAAAAAAACCAAGAAAATGTTGTTTGGAATTTTGTTATCATTTTCAAAAATAATTAAATTAGAAGGGTTTTAACTTTCAAACTTATTTTACTTCATGAAAATTATTCATCATATAAAACCAAATTTTAGATTTTATATAAAGTATAAAAAATATATATAATTATATAACTACTTAAAAATATAAAAAAGAAATAATCACATTTTATTAAAACTAATTTGACTTCAAGAAAATTATTCAACATCATACAAAACAAAATTTTTGATTTTATATGAAGTATCCAAAGAATATAGATCATACAACTATTTAAAAACATAAAAAAATACTCACATTTTATTAAAATAACTTTATTGTAATAAACACATATTTGATTTAAATTTGTTTTTATAATATTTCTCATTTTTGTATTTTTATTTATTCTTTTAATAAAAAAATAAAAATATATATAAATTATTTTTTAAAAACAACTTTACTTTAAAAAAATTTCATGCATAATTGTATAAATGATTCACCAAGCTTTCTTGTGCCAAATTGATATCTAAATAATTGTGATATTTTCATATGAAAATAGCATTAAATGATTTCTCATGTCAAATTGATAACTAAATAATTATGATAATCTTATCATTAAAATTCCTAGCAATCTATCTATTTATATCTTGATTGAATAAATAACTTAGTTATAAACTTTTTATTGTAAAAAGTTTAATATTAATATTAATTTTAATTTTTGTCAATTTATTATTTGAAGATTAATAAATTTTTGGCAAGAACTGTTTAAGCTACAGGGCACCCAATTTCATCTCAGCATAACTTATCATCCCCAGACTGATGGTCAAACAGAAGTTGTCAACAAGTGTTTGGAAACATATCTGAGGTGTTTTGCCTATGAAAAACAACATCAGTGGGCTCAATGGTTACCCCTAGCCGAATGGTGGTACAACACTTCCTACCATACAACTACTCACATGACTCCTTTTGAAGCGGTATATGGGCAGAAGCCACCTTCAATTCTCTCATACTTACCGGGTATGTCAAAGGTCCAGGCGGTTGACCAAACACTTACAGTTTGAGAGGATATTCTTCATACCCTTAAAGAGAACTTGGTAATGGCACATAATAAAATGAGGCAACAAGCAGATCAAGGTCACTCTGAATGTCAATTTGTAGAAGGGGATCAGGTGTTTCTGTGACTGCAACCATACAAGAAAACTTCCCTCAAGGCCGAGCATTGTCAGAAGCTAGCGCCCAAATTTTGTGGTCCTTATATAGTTCTCAAGCGTGTGGGACAAGTCGCATATAAGTTAGCTCTGCCCAGACAGTTGAAGCTACATCCTGTTTTTCATGTTTCATGATTAAAGAAGGTGATTGGAACTAGGTGCCAAATTCAAACCAGCCTTCCAGAGTTAGCTGAAGAAGGATCCATTTGGCTACAACCAGAAGCAGTTTTGGACCAGCGTGAGTGTCGCCTTCATTAGAGAACCATCAAGGAAGTTCTAGTCTAGTGGAAATATACAACTCCAACATATGCCACTTGGGAACCAACGACCATTCTACAGTAGTTTCCACATATCAAGCCTTGAGGACAAGGCAATTTTTAAGGGGGCGAACATGTTAGGGACCTAACCCGAACATAGGTAGATCAATATATTCAGATGTAATAAAGGTCAATATTAATAAGGCCTTTCAATAAAATAGAATAAGGCGGATGTAAGAAGACCTAATAGAAGCTTCCTCTTCTAGAAGGATCTTCCTCTAGATGCTTCTCTTGATAGACATATTTAGTATAAATAAGGGTCGAGGGTATGAAAACCATAGCTTGGAGATTATTGTAACAGAGCGCTACTCGACAGGAGGTTACCCCCTCGAAGAGGCCCATGAACATTGCTGTATGACTCAAAGTGCTATTTCTGTTGTTGTTCTTATATCATTACTATGTTATTGTGGAGATTATGTTGGTTATATTACTGTTATTCTTCCATTTCTAGCATTTTATTTATGTTCTTCATATTTATTATATCTAGTATCTTGCGATGAGGGATACTTTTCTCCCTGGAATTTAAACCACATGTTGATGTGTCAATGTGATTCCCTTGATGTAATCCCCTGCCAGACTTGGAATTTACAACTTCACACTCTTCAAGATTTCGGGTTGTCCCGGTTCTTCTCCATTGCTGGTAGCCCAAGGAAAAAATCATCCCACCAACACTCGCACCGTTAGACCCCATAAATCCTAGCCCTTTATTAGCCTGCCAACTGGGGTTATTATTAATAAACAATGATTCCCCTGTCCTGCAATCTTGAGTTTGAAGTCCTCACCATTTCCTGTTGTTAACACCCCATATGGGTGGGTCTAGTCATTCCTTTCCAGAGTGTGACATGTCATCGCCATCCTGTTTGTGTTGGTTGGGTCCCGAACCTCCTCCCATTTTTCACTATTTAACTTCATCCCATCGTTAGCTAGCCAATCCATGAGCATGTTTTTTGTCCACTTCACGTGGCTAGAGATGATAATCGGTTTGTTTTTCATTAAACTAGCCACCCGCTCCATTGATACTTCTAGATGCTAGCTAAAGACTATCCTTGAGAGAGGCTATCGCCTTTTTATTCACTTTATCATATATATAAGCAAGAAGGAATCTCCCTCGATTATAATTTTGGTATAATCATTTTTCTTTTCTATTTCAATCCCTTCTTCCAATGCTAAGAGCTCTGCTACATTATTACTTGTATAACCAATCTTTTCTGCATAGATTATGATGAGCCTACCTTCGTTTTTGCGGAAGATTCTTCCCAGACTCGCTTGGCCTGGATTTCCTTTGGATGCCCCATAGAATTTAAGTTTGAAGAACCCTGGGGGATGGGGTGACCAACTTGAGGGAGCCAATACCTTTGGAACTGGAGGGATTTGGCCAACCGGAGCTAAGGTATCAGATAGAGCTAGAGTTCTTAGAATGTTGCTTTCATATTGGTTTGTCTTCCAATCCTCTTCCTTCCAAGGTTGGGTGACCACTATTTCCTGAATAACTTTGATTATTCTTGTCCAAATTGTGTCTAGGGTCTATGTCTCATTTATGAAGATACGTCTATTGTGTTATTTCCAAGTTTCCCATCCTAGGAATTCTAGGAGAAACTGCTAAAGGCGGTTGGCGATGGGATTTTGAGTGATGGAGTTCAACCATTATTCTATGGAGGAAATGATGGAAATCTTGTCACGTCCCATTCTCTTAAAGAGTATTTCACTTTGGTCCCGTGGATTTTCCACAAAAGGACATGTGTTAAAAATATGCTCATTTGATTCTTCTTGAGAGAGGCATAACATGCACCGAGAAGGACCTATGAAGCCACATTTGCAGAGGTTGTCCTAGGTGTGCGTCTTGTTTTGGTCTAGCAACCATAAAAAAATTGAAACTTTTGGGCATAAGGATTGCTGCTAGATGCATTGCCAAATTTTTTATTTGGAAAGATTTTAGTAGTTTGTTACTAGCGAATAGGCCTCTCAAATTGAGAAGGAACCCTTCGTGGTCCAGTCCCAACACAGTTTGTCAGGCTCATTACTTATTGGGATTTTTTTGGCAGTTAGGTCATTCCAAAACTGATCTTTCCTCTCTTGATTTGGGGTGCCCTCCCATTCTTCCTTGGGAATCCAAGTGCACCGTTTATGATGTGCCTCTTCCCGGGTCCAATATTGAGCCACTCTAGTTTTCCTTTGATTTACCATTGCTTCCTTTAAACTAGAGAGTTGTTCTTGGTCTGACCATTTTGGTCTCTTTTTCCAAGTGTCGTCCCACAAGAGGGCTTCCTGCCCATTTCTTATTTCCCAAAAACAATTTTGCTGGATTAGGTTTCAGTTTTTTCAGACCATGTTCCATATGTGTGAGCCATTCAAGGCCACTTGCATTTGAATTAGGCTTTCTTCATGTTCTTCCTTAGCATATTTCCACTTCCATAGTTTTTCCCATTGAGAATGTTGATTCATTAGCCATCGCCACCATAATTTTTCTCCTAAGACTTTACCCATTACTTCTGGGTCCTAGAGACCCAAACCTCCTGCTCACTTTAGCATGCAAATAGAGTTCCAAGCAACCAAAGCCCATTTTTTCCTTTCCTTACATCCTCCCCAAAGAAAGGATATTTGGTTGTTCCTCACCCCTAAAGAAATATGGAATATAAAGAAACATGGAATATAGAGGTGAGAATGTGGAAATAAGAAAAGGAGCATGAGATAGGTTATGGGTGAAAATTGTAATGATGTTGGGAGTTTATTAGTAAGATTAATTAAAAATGAATTCCTCAATGTCAATTTTGAAAAAAAAATATTAGACATTGAACAAACCTAGGGAAATCAGGTCATCTCTCTTTTTTCATCTTCATATATTTCATCTCACTAATAGTATCTAACATGTTGATTCATAGTTAGTTTATTGCATCTATAATACTATGTGTTTTCCTATTAAAATTCGTGACATGATGATAGATTTGGTATCTGATATGATTATTATTTTAGTACATTGGGAGACCTCCCAGCCACTTAGTATGTAAGTCATGACATTCCCACAAATACAATATATAATGGAAACACAACACATATAATTAAGAAATTGAACTAAATCTCTCAACAATCCACCAATCTTGTACAAGTTTGGTCAATCTCATCATAAAGATAATGCTTGTTTTTTCTTTGTTTCACATAAAACTATTTAATGATTATATTTGGGATTAAAAAATCTATTAAGTTTGATGAAATTCTCTAATTTATATGTTCTTGATTAAGTTTATATATATAAACTTTGACAAAATGAATCTTGTCAACATCACAAAATCTAAAATCGGGATTACAACAATGAGAATTATGATTCTTTTCATTCAATTTATATCATAATAAAATTCTCTCTCCTTTGTTCTCCAAAAATATCATTCCCCATTTCTCTATTTCATTCTCTTTCACTTTCTTCTTCTTGTTTCTAACAACATTGACATTAGTCTAACAATACTCTGCAAATATTTTGAGAATGCCTCATATCTCTGTTTCCCCTTACCTCATCCAAAGCCCAAGTTCAAGGAAATATATTCTTTGTAGCGTTAATGCTTGGACCAACATTTTTGAAGCTCAGTGAGATTCTTAAGAAATCTAGGGAAAAAGTAACATAATTTTTACTATCATCAAACTTATGCATTAGGGATTATGCTCTAACATCCCACTATTTCATGCATTTTTTCATGGTATGAGAGATAAAGTGAACAATCAATATCATCAATACGAATAACATATTTGGTGGTCTTGATAAGTAATTTTCTTTAGTTTCATGTTTTCATGGATCTTGGGAAACTTTAAATCATAAACATGTTAACCTAAAAAATAAATAAATAATAAGTAATGGATGTAGCGATGCTAGATTGTCATGTTCCTAGAGACCTATAACACAAGTAGGGTCTCTTCAATGCTTTTATAGTATTTTGATAAAATTATCACCTTTCAACAAAGGCCTCAAGATCTACTACAATTTCTTCTTTTATAATGAGATCTAAAATAAATACTATTTCCATGATTAATGAGTTATTATTATTATTAGTAGTAATGTATATATAACTCATCAAAAAGTTGTATTTGAAATTACAAAGTATATATACTATTATTTTCTATTGAAATTTCAATTATTTATTTGGTTGTTTTTTAAATTTTAACATTTAAAATAATTGAAAGGATGATATTTTATTTAAAATATATATTCTTGAAGTACTTTTTTCAACTGAAATACAATTAATTTTTCAATTTTCCATTATGGAAGACTTGAATGAATATATACCTTCAACTTTTTTTTCCAAAGAAAATTTGCTCGAAATTATATTCAACTTATAATTTCATTTACATCATCAAAACCATGTCAAATGGTCTTCCCACAATTCAGTAACAATTCAAAACTAGTCACTACTATTGATATACTTTACTGTCCCCATCCAAACTGCTATTTTCTATGACTCAGTTGTCCCAACTAAGCTAGTCTAGTCTCATGATGATTACTAATCCATCACAAAAACGTTAATGGATCTTACAAAAAAGTAATCATTGTCTTCAAAAAAGCAAAAAATAGTTCTGTTCTTCACAATAAATATAAACATAGTCTCCCAAAATATCCAAAAATAAACTAAGGCCCACCCAACTGAAATACAAGTATTAAAAGAGATTTATATGAGTCGGTGGTTCAACCTTCCCATTGTCCAAATAGTAATATGTCAATCTGCCTATAGTCCTGAGCAGTGTTTGTTTTGAGAGGTGATCTGCTTCCTTGTTGTGCTCCCTGTAGATGTGTATATAGCTGGTTTCTTGGAACTGTGAAGATAATTCCTTGGTTTTGCGCTTCCGTCCTTCTAAATCGATGGCATTTAAAATACAATTGTTGTTGACCCAGTCAATTATCACCTTCGAGTCTCCAAATATTTTTAACTTTGAAATATTCCATAGTTTTTCCATAGCTAAAGTCACCCATGCCCCCAGTAACTCAGCTTTTGAATTTGTGCCACTACCTCCATTTATGTGCCATCTACAGGCTTTCTAAGAAGAAAATTTGAAAACTCCCCTAGCCCCATAGTTTGAACCCTTTAAGATAGATGCTCCATTGAAGAATGCAATTATATGATCAATATCTTGGATCATCGGACTCCATTTAATAACATTCTTAACTTTTGGGCTGTTACTTGGGCAAATATTCCTAAGAGTTTTAATAATGATTGTTGAACAGTAAGGGGACTTATCCTCGAATAATACTTGGTTTATTTCGGCTCAAATATTACAACAAAGATGGACAACCAAAATAATTGGATAGTGTTTGTCTCTCATCCAGAACTCAAAGAAATGACAAAGTGACTGCCCATTCCAATGAATTTTTTTATTAAGACGGATTGCTAAATTTTCCTACACTGTCTGAGTAAATTGACAGTGTACAAGTAGGTGATCCACGTCTTCATAATCAGTCTTGCATAAGGGACACCGACTAGGACCTTGCCACCCTTTACCCTGCAATACTTGCCACATTAATATTTTGTTCTCGACAACCATCCAAATAAATAGTTTTTTCTTCAATTTAATTTCCCACTTCCATATTTTGTATTTCCAACCCTTCACTTGTGGCCACTCAAAGGTAGAAATAAGCGTTGCATAGATATTTTTAACTGTTAATCTACCCGAGGAATCTACTTCTGTCCAGATTAGATTGTCCTCCTTCTCATTGAGAGAAACCCTTTCCTCATTTAAGTTTACACAGTAATGATCCCATTCTAATTCTAGATTACCCGATACCCCCAGATCCCTTCCACTAATCCATTTTTCAGATAAGGTAATCGGGTCTTGATAGACCGATGCAAGATCTAGGGAATATATTCCTTTCTAGGTGAGAACTATTCTCATCTGTTCAAAAAGGATGGCCTTTTTCCTAAACCATATATCTGATCTCGTCCTGGATAGATGTTACATCCCTTCCCTGGTGACCAGCTCAGCCAATGAATAATAACATGTACTGTGTGTACCATGCTATTCCACATCTTCAATGTCGTGCTCACTTTATGATTAGTCATCCTCACCCAATCCATAACTGTAAAATTATTCATTTACTTATCTCTTAAGAGTTTATGCCAGATTCCCTGTTGTGTCAAGACCCTCCTCAATGAGTTTGCATTGAGTGTTGTATTGAATAAAGCCAGATTTCTAATCCCCCAGCCACTGATTTTTTTGGGTCTTGAAAGAAGTTCCCATCTACATAAATGGTTTTTTTGTGAATCTTTGCTTCCATTCCACAATAACTTGAACATCAATTTCCTGATTTGATTTAATATGGGTCGAGGAATGGCTTCCAATGACATCCAATACACAGGCTGGCCTTCTAAAACTTTTTTCACCAAAGTATATCTACCCCCCAATGAAAGCCATCTATTGCACCATACCTCTATTTTCTTCATAACTTTGGTTAGGAGTCAGTCCCAATATTTATCTTTGTAGGATCCAGTCTTTAACCAATAACCCAAATACTTAAACCCCGCAGACAACTCCATAAAAGAATAGGGGAGAATATTTTTGAAGGGAGTAAGATCATTACTCGAAATTTTTGCATGATGAAATGTAGATTTGGATTGATTAACCATTATTCCAGATACTTTGCAGAATAAACAAATGATTTTGTCTATTTCCCACCACTCCTTTAAGTCTACCCTCCTCATAATAATAATACCATCAACAAATAAAACATGAAGCATCTTATAAAGAATGGAAACTTTTATACCTAATATTTTACCTTCTCTGTGAGCAGATTTCAATAGTAGATTGAGCCCTTCCATGATGAGGATAAATAGTAGGGGCGACAATGGGCAACCTTGTTGCAACCCCCTACCATTTTTAAAGAATTCTATCACTTCTCCATTAATTAAAATTGTGAAGGTAGATGATGACACACAAGCCATGATCCAGTTGGTCAATTGAATCCTGCACCCCATTGATATCAGAATGAGTCTTAGAAAGTCCCAATCTACACAATCATAGGCCTTCCTTAAATCCAGTTTTAATACCAGTGCACTTAATTTCTTTTTTTAATACTGTGTAAACTTTCATGGATTGTTCTGATATCTTCTTGGATTCTCCTCCCATAGAGGAAGCCAAATTGTTCTGCAGAGAGAGCGTTGGATAGGTAGGGTTTAATTCGATTGGAGATGATATTTGAAATTATTTTATAGCATAAATTACATAAGGATATCGGTCGGAAATCATCAAATGTTTTGGGCGTGTGTGCCTTCAGAATTAATATCAAGAAAGTTGAATTTAGGCTGCCCCCTACCGCCCCTAACCTTCTCATTTCTTCCACCATATTGAGAATATCCTGGCCCAAAACATCAAAGAAATGACTGAAAAATTCAGAGGTCCATCCATCTGGGCCTGGGCTATTTTCTTTTTTGAATTTGAAGAGAACCGATTTTAATTCTTCCAAAGTAACCGGTTGTGAAAGACTAATAGAGTCCTCCTCCTTGAATATCTTTGGGAAAATACCTGCAATCTTGACTTGTTCAGCCATGTTCAGTGTCTCTTGTGCCTTGTAGAAATATTTGAAATTCTCAAAGGCTACCTTTTTATAGCTACCGGCTCTGTAAATTTTGACCCTCCAGTATCTGTAATTTCCCAAATGTGTTTTCTAGCTCGATTGAGATTAGCGAAGTTATGAAAGAATTTTGTGTTGTTGTCTTGACTCGACAACCAAATGGCTCTACTCCAGGATTCTTCTATGCCTCTTAGGATCACGTTCCTTTCTAGTTCTTTTTGTCGCAGACTCCTTCCTTCTTCCGAATTTGTAGTATCTGTAGTCAAGTTGGTGATAGATAACTTGATGCCAGCCTCTATTTCTTTAAGTTTTTCAATGTTCTTTTCCTGTTTCATTCTAAACCATTGTTTTATTTTTTCCTTTAAATTCTTTAACTTCCATACGAGCCTTTTTCGGGAACCAAATTTTGTTAGGAATATTGGATCGTTCCAAGTTGTGCGAACCAATGTTCCAAATTCTGAATCCATTAGATAGTGAGCATTAAATTTGAAAGGAATGGATTTTTTATTTAGAGTGGCTTCCAACTGAAGGAGAATAGGTGCATGGTCTGAAATGAAAGGATATTCAACCCATGACCGATACAACCCCACAACTAATAACAGGTCTTTTGCGATGATGCATCANCTATCCCCAAAAAGATCCTTGTAAAAATCGTCAAAAGTAGTTTTCCTGGAGGATCCCCCCCATACTTCCTCTAGAGAGTTGATGAAATTTAGGTCACCAACAATAATAAGATTCTTGATATCTAGTAAACCACTGTCGGCAATCAGTTTCCATAATTTTATATGTTCCATACATGGACCATAAACATTCAATAATGCTAACTCCCGGTTGCCCTTAATGCTTGTACCTATTAACAATATGCCACCAATTGTGAGAAAAGGAATGAGATAAAAAATAGTTGGATCCCAAGAGGCCAGTAAGCCCCCTGAGGTTCCCAATGCATTGACCACACATGTTACCCATGAGGGTCTAAGGGCATGCAAGAATTCTTTGGAATTTTGTGTCGATATCGACGTTTCCTGAAAAAAAATGATTTCTGGGCGGGTCTGATCCAACTGTCTTCTAACCAAGGCCTTTTTAAGGGTGTCTCCTGTCCCTCTGATATTCAAGGACAATAGTAATATTATTTTTCCCTTGCCTGGCCTTTCACTGCTGTAAGAGGCCCTCCATCTATGGGAGAAGAGGAGAAATCAATATTACTCTAAGTTTAAGACGCCGTTTTTTCCAGGTACTTCTAGTTTTTAAGGGTGACAATTCTATCCCCACCCCCCTCCACCATGGAAATTCTTTCCCCTCCCCTGAGTTAACACGGGAAGAATTTTCTTCCGAAACCTGTCTAGATCCTACCACCGATTTCCCTTTATAGATAGGTAACTTTGTAATGTTTTTATTTCCCCTGACGAAAGGAATGAGTGAGTCCAAGACATCACTAAGAGTAGGTTCATTCATCTCTAGTTCACCATAACCCGGTAGAGTTTGTGAGCACAATCCATTCAATGGAGTGTCATCCAGTGGGGGGTTGTTGTTGTCGGACAAAGTCTCAGTCAGGGGACGAGACTCCATTAAGGAAGGCTTAATTCCTACCTCGGAATATTCAATGGCTACCTCAACCCCAATGATGTTCGGAGGGTTAGACCTTGTCAGACTCTTAGCAAATAAAACATGGTCGTTTATTTTACTACTTTCCTCATTTACACGCCCCAAGACCCTAGAGGTAGTTGACCGCAATCAAGTTGATTTTTCTAAAGATTCCTTTTCCCAAAAGGAAAGTGATGAAAAAAAACTAGGGAAGTATCGTTTCAACTTACCAGTAAGAGTGTCATGGTTCTCTTCCAAAAAAGAAGAATCCGAGAAGAAGCCCATGCCTTCGCTATCCAAATAATCATAATTTGTCATGTACTTTGGGGGGGGTCCCTTTGTAACAGTGAGTCCTCGTATGCCTCCTCTAGCGGTGCTCCCGTGCATTCCAAACGTAGATGATTAATACCCCGACAACGACTACAATGAAAAGGTAGCCCAAGGTAGTCCAATTTTTTCCTCAAGTGTCGACCGCGACATTCAATGTCCATTACCTCCGACAGTCCACCATGTAAGTCCACTTCGGTTAAAACCCTGGGCACCTTCCTCGACGAATTTAACAAAGCTATCAGGTCCACTGCAAGAAACTTCCCCGGGGAGTTTCCAATAGCTTTCAGAGCCCCAAGATTCCACAAATGAATCGAGAGACCAGGCATAAGTACCCAAAGATGACAGAACTGGAAATGTTTCGTCTCTGGGTGAAATGCCACTCTCCAACTCTTAAGCATGAGACTGCGCCCCCCATTCAACCAAGTTGATTCTAACAACCTGGTAGCATCGTCAGGGGACTTAAAAACGAAGCCCAACCAACCTTTCGATAAATGGAAGATTTCTGAAATATATCCCAGAAATTTTTTCCAATGGTGTTCCAACCATTTCAAGAAGCTACCCTTGCAAAGGTAAGGATAAGCTAGCCTACCCACCACCCCACATAGAGCTAACCTCGCACCCTCTTACAGGCCCACATCGGCTCCAAGTACCATCTTTCGAACCTTTTTGTTCGGCTTCCAAGCTTTTTTCCTTCCGAGCTCAGTCGATTGTGGAGCTATTCGTGGGTAAACTCCTTGATGTTGAGTAAAAACCTTCCTGGAACTCGGCTCAGAATAAGGAGTAAAAGCCTTGTTTAGTACCGGTAAATAAGGCTTGTATAACACTCCCTGACTCTATGTAAAAACTTCTCCTAAGAACTGCCCTCAAGGAGTAGCAATTGTCTTTTCTAACCCAGCCACAAAAGAGTAGTAAGGAGTCTTTTTTTCAATATTCTGACTAGTGGAGAAAGTATCAAGTCTACTATAGGATTTCAGAGCAATTATCAGTGTAGTAGTCCTTTCACTTGATCTATTCACCACATCAAAAATTAATGGTAATGACTATGTCTAGCCCCCACACAGTGCATCAATCTTTGTGAAGAAGCCCTCATTCTGCCACCCCAAATCATCTTCGATGTTCATTAACTCAGTGACATGAGTAGTACCATTGTTTAAGTTATTTTGAGCCATGTATCCTCCACTTAAGTCACCAACCGAGAGCACGAGTCGGTTCAATTTCCTAGAAAGGCAATGGGACCCAAACCTTTGGCTCCACAGGTGCGAAAGCGGATGGCTAAAGGGAGATCGTAAAAAGAGAGATATAAATTATTAATCAAATCTCAGTCATTAAGCCAATCATAGTCGAGTTAATGACTGTTCTTCTAGGATAAATCTGCCAAAGATGGATGCCCAAAAAACTCACTCCGCTAAAACTGAAGAGTACCCATAGTAAGTTATAGGGAGTAACTACGACAAAGTAGTTGTGAAGTGAGTAATGAAA
>JASDQU010710680.1:17309-27597 GCA_032191745.1 Picea mariana
AAATGCCACTCTCCAAATCTTAAGCATGAGACTGCACCCCCCATTCAACCAAGTTGATTCTAACAACCTGGTAGCATCGTCAGGGGACTTACAAACGAATCCCAACCAACCTTTCGATAAATGGAAGATTTCTGGAATATACCCAGAAAGTTTTTCCAATGGTGTTCCAACCATTTCAAGAAGCTACCCTTGCAAAGGTAAGGATAAGCTAGCCTACCCACCACCCCACATAGAGCTAACCTCGCAACCTCTTCTAGGCCCACATCAGCTCCAAGTACCATCTTTCGAACCTTTCTATTTGGCTTCCAAGCTTTTTTCCTTCCGAGCTCAGTCGATTGTGGAGCTATTCGTGGGTAAACTCCTTGATGTTGAGTAAAAACCTTCCCGGAACTCGGTTCAGAATAAGAAGTAAAAGCCTTGTTTAGTACCGGTAAATAAGGCTTGTATAACACTCCTTGACTCTATGTAAAAACATCTCCTAAGAACTTCCCTAAAGGAGTAGCAATTGTCTTTTCTAACCCAGCCACAAAAGAGTAGTAAGGAGTCTTTTTTTTCAATATTCTGACTAGTGGAGGAAGTATCAAGTCTACTATAGGGGGTAGTAAGGAGTTTTTTTTCAATATTCTGACTAGTGGAGGTAGTATCAAGTCTACTAGTGGATTTCAGAGCAGTTGTCAATGTAGTAGTCCTTTCACCTGATCTGTTCACCACATCAAAAATTAATTGTAATGACTATGTCTGGCCCCCACACAGTGCATCAATCTTTGTGAAGAAGCCCTCATTCTGCCACCCCAAATCGTCTTTGACGTTCATTAACTGAGTGACATGAGTAGTACCATTGTTTAAGTTATTTTGAGCCATGTATCCTCCACTTAAGTCACCAACCGAGAGCAGGAGTCGGTTCAGTTTCCTAGAAAGGCAATGGGACCCAAACCTCTGGCTCCACAGGTGCGAAAGCGGATGGCTTAAGGGAGCTCGTAAAAAGAGAGATATAAATTATTAATCAAATCTCAGTCATTAAGCCCATCATAGTCGAGTTAATGACTGTTCGATAAATCTGCCAAGGATGGATGCCCAAAAAACTCACTCCGCTAAAACTGAAGAGTACCCATAGTCAGTTATAGGGAGTAACTACGACAAAGTAGTTGTGAAGTGAGTAATGAAAGACATCAATGATAAAACTTATTCTATAAACAAGGCGAAAAAACCAATGAAAACCCAGCTAAAGGAGGCTCTATGACCAACCTAAAAACCAAAGGCTCTTAAGGCAATATAACCCCACCCTTAAGCCCACTTTAATGTCTTAGCAAGTTCTGCAATTATTGTTCTAATTCGTCTCCTAGTTCTCGCCCATTCTCCATTTCAAAAATCGCCTCTTCCTACTTGATCAAATTACTTGAATCTACTATCACCAGCGCGTGCCATTTAACACTTCGGATTCGCTTCGTAGAATGGAAAGGCTGTACTACACAAGTTGCAGTATGGGTCACACTATTATCATAAAATAAGGTCGAATGGAGATCCAATCAGGCCAAGCTGCAATCCCGTTGACCTTCTTCAAAACTGTTAGTGTAGTGTCAAATTAGCATAAAAAACTGCAATCAGGCCAAGTTGCAATCATTAAAAAACTGTATGATAGTGTCAAATTTAGATAACTGTATCATAGTGTCAAATTTAGATATAGCTTTTGGAACCTTAGATCCAAGTTCGAAACTAGTTATTATTGAGAGAAGACACCAAACAATTCAACAGTGATAAAAGTTAATGTAACTTAGATTGGGTGCCATTTTCAAGTGATTTTGATGGTTTATGAGTTAAGCAAACAAAAAAAATACTTTATCGTAGTAACACACAAAATAATTCAATTTTCTCTCTCAACTTCAAAAAGTTTTATCTTTTAAATATCTATTATATAAAATTATATCTTTTAAATATTTATTATACAAAATTTTATTTTATAAAAGTTCATCATGTTTTAGTTAAAAAAATATAATTAACTATATTTGTTGCAACTAATATAAAATTTAGTACACTACTAGATTTTTGAATCTTAATCTTAACCTTAATTCAAATTATTAATTTAAAAAAAACAAAAAATTTATGGTTGTAAAATCAATTTCAAAATATTTTAAGATAGATGTAGCCAACTCTTATTTCATATACATCCACTTATACAACATACATACTCTAAAGAGGAAAAAATTTCTATAATAGATATTTATTTTTTAAATATTTATTATATAAAATTATATCTTTTAAATATTTATTATACAAAATTCTATTTTATAAAAGTTCATCATACTTTAATTAATAAAAATATAATTAACTATATTAATTACAATTAATAAAATTGACTTTTAAATTTTACTAATAATTAAAATTACTAATAATAAAAAAAATTTATAATTATAAAATTAATTTCAAAATATTTTAAAATAAATATACGATTTTAATTACAATCACTTATACAACATAACATATTCCAATTATGATTATAAAATCAATTCCAAAATATTTTAAAATAAATATAATATTTCAATTACAATCACTTATACAACATAACATAACATATTCCAAAAGAAGAGGAAATAAAATTAAAATAATAAACAAACCCAAAAAAGAGAAGAAAGAAAACAAACATACTAAGAAGAAAGAAAACAAACATACTAACTAAGAATAATAATTAGTAAGATACATTATTAAAAAAAAAAAATAATACAAAAACCAAGAAAATGTTATTTGGAATTTTGTTATAATTTTCAAAAATAATTAAATTAAAAGATTTTAGCTTAAAACTTATTTTACTTCATGAAAATTATTCATCATATAAAACAAAATTTTAGATTTTATATAAAAATATAAATATATATATAATTATATAACTAAAAAATAAAAAAAAATAAAAAATCACATTTTATTAAAACTAATTTTACTTTAAGAAAATTATTCAACATCATACAAAACAAAATTTTAGATTTTATATGAAGTATCCAAAGAATAAAGATCATACAACTATTTAAAAACATAAAAAAATACTCACATTTTATTAAAATAACTTTAGTGTAATAAACACATATTTTATTTAAATTTTTTTTTACAATATTTTTCATTTTTATATTTTTATTTATTCTTTTAATAACAAAATAACAAAATATATAAATTATCTTTTAAAAACAACTTTACTTTAAAGATTTTTCATACATGATTGTATAAATGATTCACCAAGCTTTCTTTTGTCAAATTGATATCTAAATAATTGTGATATTTTCATATGGAAATAGCATTAAATGATTTCTCATGTCAAATTGATATCTAAATAATTATGATAATCTTATCATTAGAATTCCTAGTAATCTATCTATGTATATCTTGATTGAATAAATAACTCAGCTATAAACTTTTTATTGTAAAAAGTTTAATATTAATATTAATTTTAATTTTTTTCAATTTATTATTTGAATATTAAAAAATTTCTTCTTTATAAAGAGGCAAAAGGTGTGCTTCCCTCGAGATTATTCATGATCAAGGAGGGAATGAAATGATTTGTTATTCTTAGGGACTTGACAACGTCTCAAATAATATTGCAGAGGCATATGCTCTTTGGATATGTCTCAGACTTGCCAAGGATTTAATATTGCAGAGGCATATGTTCTTTGGATATGTCTCAGACTTGCCAAGGATTTGAGGTTCTCTAAGATCTCCATTCTATGGGACTCCATGATGGTGGTTAGATCCATTGTTAATAGGGAAACCATTGATACTAGCATTATTTCTGATATCATTTCATGCTCTATAGCTCTTTTAAAATAATTGCATGACCATTATATCCACCACATCAAGTGAGAACTCAATTCTCAAGAAGGAACTCTCATGGAGGAAGGGATAGAAATCATAAATGAAGAAAGAAGAAGGGTACTCCCACTCGCCTAATTAGCATGAGTACAACTCTAGTTTATTTCATCAAGGTGGGGTGGNNNNGGGTTGGCACCCCAAAGTGGATGCATAAGTTGCCATCTATTCGTGGCATTAATAGCATGTTCAAAATCATTAACTCATCTTTGTGGGATAATAAATTATTCATATAGGTCCCTCGTCGAATTCGTGTGATATACTAATTAGAGATTTAATGGAGATGAACCAGGTTTTTATTCTTGGAGATGGTTGGTTTTCCCATCTCAT
Organism: Picea mariana; assembly: GCA_032191745.1. Taxonomy (NCBI): domain Eukaryota; kingdom Viridiplantae; phylum Streptophyta; class Pinopsida; order Pinales; family Pinaceae; genus Picea; species Picea mariana. Next base: position 21,489 of record JASDQU010710680.1, read on the forward strand.
TTTCCTTATTGATGTTGTAACCTCCTACAATGGGTGCTTGGGGGGCTTCGTGTTGTTGGCTCATGCCAATATCTCCTCTCATATCTAGTCACTATATGAATAGTTTCCTTGTCCTCTTTCATTTCATTTCGACTATTGTTGACTCTATATTTTTAAGGATAAGGGTTCTAATTAACATTAAGTATGAAGGGTGTGGCTACATCCAGTTAGTTTTGAAAGACAATTATGATTCTAGTCAGGTTTATGAGTCAAACTTTTGTACAACTCACAATTTCTAGAGACTAGGCTCCAATCTGGTTGCCCTACTTTTCTGTTTTTTGAATGGTAATGAGGGTGCAAATCATTCTTGTAATTCAGGCCACATTTGGAACAATCTCCGTGACCCTCCTCATTTCTTCTCATCTTTTTTTGATTCTGTCTTTATAAGAAACAAGGTTTTATTTGATGACAAGTATGAAGGGTCTGATTATAGTCATTTTGATTTGCAAGGAAATTATGAACCTAGTCGGGTATATGAGTCATATTTCTATAGAATTTGCAACTTCGAGAGTCTAGGAAATAGTTCAGTTTCCCTTCAATTAGGGATATTGAATGGTAAAAAGGAAGCAAGTTGTTCTTGCAAGAAGAACCCTTGTACTTGTTACAATACTAGGAGTCAAGACATTTCAGGTGAGTACCTGTCATTTGGGGAGATTGTGGTAAGGCCTTCATCGTGTCCTTAGGTTCAGGCCTTATGTACTAGCAGTCCCTTGGTTTTATTTTCTTTCATCAAGCTTGGGATCTCTATACAAAAAAGAACTGAAGATAGCGTAGAATGTTGGCCCTTCAACTTTGAGTTTAGACCTGTTGGCAATTTGGGAGAAGGTGATTTTGTAGGAGGTTCATTTCTTGGGGACTTCTCTTGCAGGTGGAGGTTCTATTGGGTGACCAAATCAGTAATAATGGATCCCTAATGGTGTGACATCAAAATAATTCTTAGAAGGCGTGAGGAGATAGTGGATACAAACAACTCTAAAGTTGAACATGTATCTTCTAGATTGGGAGAATTAGAACAACTTGTTGTCACTCTTGTCTAGTACATTGAAATCCTAGAGGCAAAATGCCATATTTAAGATCCATGGTTTTTCCCCAACAATCTCAACCTCCTTCAAACAAACATTTTTTAGCGATTTCTCAACAGGGACTTCATGAGAGGAGAGAGTTTGAGAAACAATACCAAACATCATTAATGTTTTTCATAGTACTCTTTTTGGTAGGATAGTTTGTAAAGAACTTTTGGAATCACTCTAGAATAATTTATGTAATTTTGAGTTAATTAAGTGATTTTCTGTGATAGTGAACCCATTTTGAATTTTTTTAATATAAAACTCCAATCCTAGTTAAAAGAAAAACATTTTCTCTTTATAAATTTATTTATAATAAAAGTTAGATATAAATTTTTTTATTACAAATAAACAATTACCTTACATAAATTGTTGTATTTTTTTAAATAATTTACAATTCCTTTTATTTTAAAATATTTTATCGTTTATTTTAAAATATTTTAAACTAAAAAATATATTAAGTTAAAATTTTATTTTGTATAATTTTTTTTTTAACATATTTAATGATGTTTCAACGATAATTAGATTTTATATGAAACTTTTTGAATTATAATCATAAGTTAATTTCAAATTATTTTAAATTTTTTAAATAATAATAATAATAATTTATTTTTAAGGTCATGGTCAAGCCACCACATCAAATTGGTGTATGAGACCCCTTGTGACCTCTTAAGAGGAAACACATGTTCTTAGTCATTAGCCCCACTCGGACTGTAATCATGAGACAATTTCAAATTATCTTCTTCTCAATCACATATAACATATTGTTGATCTTGATAAATGCACTCCTATTAATCACACATAGTTGATCTTGATAAACCCATTCCTATTAAAATAATTTTATGAGAATAAATAACTCTATTTATAAATAATTAACTTTTTAATAACTTATAAATTTATTTAAAATTTAAATGTATAAAATATAATAATTAAATCACATTTTATTTTGGTATGAAAGAGACTATTACCATATTTAAAAAATAAATTCAATTTTTAAAAACCATTTAAAATACTCAACCTGCTACTTCACATCTTACATCGTGATGATGACAACTTTGTTACATGGTGGCCAAGTTGCGATCCCATTGACCTTCTTCAGAACTGTATATTCTGTGAAAGAACAAAGTGAATTTCACAACACAAAGAAAGTAAATCTAGAAGTGGACAGAGTTTATAAACTTCAATTTATATTACTTTGTGACATAGTTTTTGTATTTATATTACTTTGTGACATAGTGTATTGGGATTTTTTTTTTGGTGTTTAAGATTTAAGATTATTGAGTAGGTGTTGTTTAATTGTTCTATGTTTTTGTCTTTTATTTTGTTGGAATTTGGTGATATAAATTTGAAAGAATCACTATTTTTTATTGTTTAAATTGTATATTTGAATGTAGAAATATATTCAGCCTGTTGAAAAACGTTATAACAGAAATACAGGTAGTGTAAACGTTTTACCTTTTGGATGTTTTCTGGTAACTTTTTTCAGTTTGATTTTGTCCAAAATTCGGTGATGAATAGTTGGATCTGCAGATTTGAGTGACTAAGTTTGTATAATTCAAGTAACCTAAAGATTTTTCAGCAAGCTGAATTCATTTATACATTCAAAAATACAATTTAAACAACAAAAAATAATGATTTAATCCAAATTTACTTCGCCAAATTCCCTCCAAAAAAAAAAATACCAAAAATTAAAACGTTTTAGCCAACACCTTTCATTCATGCTAGAATTTTCACAATCATGGATTTCAATAAAATAATTCCAAATTGCATGGAATCTCGTTATTCAATAGTAACCGTTCAGCCTCGAAAAGGGCAGCATCGAAGAGTAGGTTAAGACGGCACGTGATCCATTGGTTTCTGCTTAATTTAAAACCACCAGATTGTTGCTTTTGAGCTGTAGACTTCTCCCCCAGAACTGTTGCGAACAGTTATAATCTTATAAATATTTCCGTACTGTGTACATGGAATTCATGAATACTGATGCAGTTCCCGTTGAATTGGAGAAGAGAATTTTACGCCCGAAACGAAGAAATATGGCGAGAACACATAACATATAGAGTTCATCGTAGATAAATTTTTAAATTTGTTTTATAAAATTTTAATTAATTTTTAAAAATATATAATTATATATCTATTATCAATATTATTTTATAATATAATCTTTTTTAATTAGTGTTGTTGGTCAGTTTGAATGGTTAACTGCTATGAATTATAAGCCAAAAGTCTTGGGGTTTTAAGGTCAAATCCCTTGACAAATATACATTTTTTTATTAGTGTAGTTGGTTAATGAATTATAAGCCAAAAGTCTTGGGGTTTTAAGGTCAAATCTCTTGACAAATATACATTTTTTTTATTAGTGTAGATGGTTAGTTTGAATGGTTAACTCTTATGAATTATAAGCTAAAAAGTCTTGGGGTTTTAAACCATAGTATTGTTACCTTTATATATATAGTATTGTTAATATTAAACCATGTATATTTTAAATTAAAAAAATATAATTTTTTTATTAATGTAGTTGGGTAATGAATTATAAGCCAAAAGTTTTGGGGTTTTAAAGTCAAATCCCTTGACAAATATACATTTTTTTAATTAGTGTAGATGGTTAGTTTGAATAGTTAACTGTTATGAATTATAAGCTAAAAAGTCTTGGGGTTTTAAGGTCAAATCCTTGACTATCTACCTTTATATATAATATTGTTAATATTAAACCATGTATATTTTAAATTAAAAAAATATATAATTGAGTTTTTTATTATAAGTATATATAAAAATAAATAAATAATTTATTAAAATTATAAAAAATAACTTGGATATGATCATTTACATCATCATATTAATTAACTCTAGCCAATTTTTTTATGATTAGACTTGAACATTTTATTATGTTTTAGACTCTCATATGTTAAAATTATATATATAGTATTGTTAATATTAAACTATGTATATAGTAAATTAAAAAAAATATAATTAGTTAACTTTAGCCAAATTTTTATGGTTAGATTTGAACATTTTATTATGTTTTAAACTCTCTTAAGTTATATATATATATATATATATATATTTTGTTAATATTAAACTATGTATATGTATATAGTGAATTAAAAAAAAATATAATTGAGTTTTTCACTATAAATATATTTAAAAATAAATAAATAATATGATCATTTACATCATCATAGTAGTTAATTTTAGCCAATTTTTTATGGTTAGACTTGAACATTTTATTATGTTTTAGACTCTCATAAGTTAGAATTATATGGCATTAGAGTTAAAATCATAGTTATAAAGAGTTTATGTTCAATGTTAAGCTTAGTTTTAAGAGAAATTAAGTGGGGTATTAAGTTTAAAAATTGAATTAGTAGAATAAGTTGGTTAGTAAACATATTTGATTTATGAAGAATCATCAATAACCAAATTGGTTTGGTTAATACATGGTTGGAGCTTAGAGGGAGATTGATAACATTTCAAGCTTAGTTTTAAGAGAAATTATGTGGGGTATTAAGTTTAAAAATTGACTTAGTACAATAAGTTGGTTGGTAAACATATTTGATCTATGAAGAATCAATAATAACAAAATTGGTTTGGTTAATACATGGTTGGAGCTTAGAGGGAGATTCACAACATTTATAAACAAGTAACAAAGTTTCTCCTTTTTCTTCCTAACCTAAGGAAACATGAAATATGGAGGTGAGAATGTGGAAATAAGAAAAGGGGTATGGAGTTCCTTCTTCCTTATGCCTTAGTGAATGTGGAACATAGATAATGTGAAATGTAGAGGCAAAGACTATGTTGAATGTGGAGATAGAAACACCATTCTTCTCTTTATTGTCTGTATAAAAGAAAGAATTCTACAAGGGGGAAGAACCCACACAAATCATCTTGCAAAAGGTGGCATGAAGAAGCTTGTGACTAGAACATTCCATGTAGACATGTGGAGGCTTAGAATTGATTGAAAACTTGGTTATGTGTGAAATGTTAATAGGGGATGAGAAGAGAAAGGACAAAGATTTGTGGTGATGTTGAACTTTCCTTTGTGGTTGTTCCCCCCACAAATGCCAAAGAGATGATGAAAATCCATTGAGGACTTGGTCCTAACCATTCCTAGGAGGTCCTTTTCCTTCCTTCATGGGAATCATACCCCCTCCAACCCTAAACCAATCAAGATTGTTTGTTGTAGGCATGATCCTAACCATTCATTGGGTTTCCAGGACCTTCTAGGTAAAAAACCATATGATCCAATATGATCTCAATGATTTTCATCACAATCATGGGAATCAAGCGTGTAGTGAATATCGAGTGTCAAACTAAGAAGACAAAGGGGAAAGGACATGTAGTCTCTTATCCCATGTGAATGGAACATCACAATATCCATGTCGATGTCACCTAGGTAGGTATTTATTTCCTATGTAACTAGTTTGGTTGGCCAATCAGAATTTCAAGAGAAGAAAATCTATAAATACACCAACAACGGAAGAATATATCTCCTCCTTCATATCTCTCATATTCACAAAACCATTCTCTATGGGGTGTTATATGAAAAGGTGCACCTTAATCGATCAACCAAACAACATGATCTGACTGTGTACTTGTCGATGCTAGATACATATCGCCTACTTTATTTGGAGTAGTCTTTCTCTTAGTCGACTGATTATTGTCAGATATTGCATTGATATCATATTCTTTCAACTTGTATTATCTCTTGTAATTCCCATTTTTACCACATTTATAACATCTTCTCATTGACTGAACCAAATATTTAGATCTACCCTTTGACATAGACTTTGTTCCAAAGAATTTTCCTTTATCTTTATCGACGAGTCAAGTTATCGCCATGAAGGAATCCTTGGTTGATCCTTCCATGTTCTTCCACCTCATTTCTTCTGACAACACATATGCAACCACATCTTCAAGCATTAATGTCATCTAATTACTCTTGATAGCCATGACTAAGCTATCCCAAAAGTTTGGCAAAGAACACAATAGGCTAATACATCTCTCCTCTGCAG
>JASDQU010710681.1:0-18658 GCA_032191745.1 Picea mariana
CGCCAAAAACCACTTTCCCTCATTTTCACCATTTTTGACTATTTTACCATGTCTTCTTCCGACAGAGATCCTGAACAAACGGAGGTGAATTTTAAAAATCCGAGAGAGGTTTTTGCTCAGCACGGGATGAGGAACAAAACCCTTTTTTCTGTTTTTGCAACGGAGTTACGAGCAGAGAGAGTCGAAGGCATCTTCGAGGCCTATTGTTCCCATATTTTCCATTTTCAGTTTCAGTCCCGATTTTGCAAGAGCTGTCACGGCCAGCTGGGGATGAATTTGGAGAAACCGAAGGAGGTTTTTGTCCAGAACATGCCCATCTACAATAAACTCTTTCAGTTTTCTCCCAGGTGTCATCAATGAGGATAAAATCACGTCTGAGTGGACCCCTGTTTTGCAGAAAAACGGTCCATTTCTCATAACAGAAAACTCCGAATTTGGTGGGAGTGGTGGCTATTTTTGGCCAAGACGGTTAAACCGACTTCCGAACTTGATTGGGATGATATGTCTTATTTAAGGAGATGATTTTAAGGTAATAGGGTTGGATCTTTACGCCCTGTGGCTATCAAGCTGTAACTTTTTTTAGATCTGCCATTAATGAAAGAGGCACTTCACAGGATTCCTGCGCATGTTCACTGGTGATGTGATTTTCTCAGTTAAATGTTTTCTTTCTCTGTAACCACTGTGTTTCTGAATCTAATATTTATGAATAGCGTTATGTCTCAGGATTTATCTCCGATACCCTATTTCTGATTATAAATATTTGAATGTTCATCTTCTAAATATCTTCAACTAAGAGATTCTTAAGTGCTTGTTAGTTGGAGTTGTTTCCCTTATCTTTTCTTCTGACCATCACTTTAATTATTAAAGATCCAGTGAGTGTGTTATCTTTCCTTGTGAAGGATTTCTTCAGCGTTTCTGGTTGTATCTCAGATTTTATTAATTACAGACCCCATAGCCCAATGGATGTGTGAACTGTCTCAACCAATTTATAAACTCTTTTTACAACAAAGCCCATTGTCCTCATTAACTAGCCTAATATCTCTTCAAACAAAGCTATATCAGACAGAGAGATCCCTCTCTGAGTCTTGGAGGGCTAGATCCAAGACTCGAAGCAGTTCTGATGTTGCCTCTGTGATTGCCTTTCAGCCTTGGGCAAATTACAGAGTGCTAACAGAAACATCACAAGAAAACAACTTTTCAAAATCTTCAGCCTAGGTGGATGAGGTCCTAAGTCCAAAGTAATGAAAAAGTGGAAAGGGACCTTCCAGACGAAGGCACGGGTTGATTAATTCCTGTGGAAAAATGAACTAAGGAGTGAGAAGTAGTTATCCTTACCTCCAATAACCAACCTTATCCAATGGAAGTAGCCATGATTCATGGGGCACCCTCCAGGAGTACTGAAAGGTGTGATACAAAATCTGCCGCAGGTACCATGGAAAACCCCTACAGTCACCTCTAAGATACCTAGGAAAATCCACTAAGGTTACCAACTTGCAATCAGTGTTCGTGGGGTACAGTCGAAAATCAGGATCGAACGTATGGGAAGGGTAGCTAATCCCGAAGCCTTGAAATCACTGCCTCTCACGTAGGTATATATATTGTTGGTTATGTACTTTCCCTTATTATATAATTTATTTACCCAGGGTTCATGTCTTTCGGGTTTCCAACAAAGCCTCTAAAACTATCAGCCCTCCTGGTAAACTAGAAGGAAACACAATACATAGAGTGCACCGTGCAGTCTCACCCGAGATAACTTTAAATGGGTGGTTGTAAGACTCAGGCGTTTACAACCTAGGATTGAGTAAAAGATAGGGGTTTATTAATTAGAGCTATATATTACGACTTGTGATTGCAATCTACTATTACTCATAGGTGCGCATTTATATTTCACAGTTTATCTCCCAAACAACACAATCATATTTCATAACAATGTATTAACTTATTCATTAATCATAACAATTAACTGCTGAAAGAAAGCAAAGATATACATGCATTCATCACATTACACAGATATTACTGTGGCTCACCGCCTCCTGGGCTACATCCACAAACATTTGGCTCTTGGCTCTTTTATTATGGTAGTTCTTCATTTCCAGCGTCGTGTGCATACAATTCTCCTTAGTGGGTAAGATCAGTATGAGGTGAAATAGATTGCACCAGGCTCCACAACCTATGATCTAATCCTCAAATATTCCTTCTCTTATCTATTCTTAGCTCAAAAAATTACAAAAATGGTTCATAACAGTATTACATAATGCATCAGCTCATACATATTATGATGGAATAATACAAAAGATGAACTAATACAAAACTCGAACCAACCTCTATATGATACCTGTGTATCTATATTTATATATATCGGGCTCTTCAGGCATTTACAATGTATTATTGAAACCCTAACGCTACTAACGTTAGGTATTCCTCCCATGCATGCTTGTTGTTCTTCCTCCAGTTTTCGCTTTCCTTGTGCATGCTTTCTTGCATGCGTGTGTGTTGTGTTACCTTCCTGCTGTTACTTCAGTTTCTGCATGCTTTCTTTCCCACGATCATCCTTCTTTCCACTTCGGCGTGGTGCCAACAAGCCCCCAACACTAACATGTGACTTGTCTTAAGTCACCCAATCCTTATAAGCTTCTTCGATCTCCTTGGTGATCGTCTGGAACTTTTCCTTGAGCTCTACTACTTTTTTTAGTGCCTGCGTGGTCTTCTCCTTGATGGTGTCTACTACTTGAACTGCCATTTCATCGGTCAACAACCCTGTACATTCTTCTTGGGTCTGTGTTATCTGTGTTTTAGCTCCTTCTGCCTGTGTGAGTACTTTTGCTACCCATTTCTATAATGGATCTATTTGAGCCTGACGTTCTTGTTTCTGCATTTGCACAGTGATAAGTTCTGTCTACATATTCTTCATCTCTTTTGTCCCTTTGACTCATTCTAGGATTGGTATGGTATTCTACCTTTGTTTGAGTTCTTGGATCACTGCATTGATCATTTCCTCTTCCTTGTACCAACATTGGACCTGTGGATCCTCCTCCAACCTTGTCCAAAGTTGCATTTCTTTATCGAACAATTCTGCTGCTGTGCTAACCTGTTGTTCCATCTCCTATAGCTATGTTGTTGCTTCCTGCTTCCTTTGCTCCTTCACTGCCGATGGAGTGGTTGGTGTGAGTTGTTTGCGAAGATTCTCGATCTCCTTCTGATATAGATCAATTTTCTGTGCAATCTGATCGATCTTTTCTACTACTAGGAGTTCATTTCCTTGCGCGGTGCTTGGGAGTTTCTCAAAAATTCCTCCCACTCTTCGTTCTAGTTCGTTCCTGCATCCTTTTTCCTCCTGAGTTTTGAGCTTGGCCTACTCACAAACTTTTTCCAGTGGCTCCTGCTTCTTTGTTGCTTGTTGTATCTTGACTAAGTTTTTATGTGCATGAGATTGTACCTCATGGTCGACGCTAAACTACAATTTATGTAGTGCCCTTGATGGTATCCACGTCAAGACAAACTGGATGTGGTCCAAATCCTTCAAGGGTGTCTGCCCCACAATTTCATCCATGCGCAACATGCTAGGTTTGATGTAAATCATTGTGTTTTCATGTGGCATGGAGTGGACTAGGTCTCGTTCTTCTACCTCCACTCTTTTTTTGGTTTGTATTGTTGATGGCTCTATGGCTCTGCTACTTCTTGCTGTCTGTGCTTCCCCAAGTTTCTTGAGGAACTGTCCCATTTCTGCCAGATCTTTTTGCATTTAATCCCTGTGATGTGTTGCATGATTGAAGTCTTCTGCTAGGTAATCCTGGACCATTCTAGCAATCATTTCCCCATCGTCCTTCATGATCGTATAGTCTGGCAATTCTCATTGTGCCTTTTATTTCTTACACATGCCTCTTTCCTGCGCGACTGGTCTCTTATTTCCCCTCGGTTCTTGTGTGATGGGATTTGGGGTGGTCTCCTGCGCTCTCTTAGCTTGTTTCGACTGTCCATTGGTTGACTATGTAGTCTCTTTTTGGCCCTTTTGGGTTCCTGTCTTGTTCTACCCTTCTTCTACCTGAATCGACTTGCCTTGGCCCATTCTTGGTTTCTTGGGCACTTGGATTTCCGGAGGCTGCGTTTTCGCCTTTTTTGTCTCTCCTTCTGCTGATGACCATGTCGATATCACCCTTTGTGATGCAGTAGCACATCTATAGCCGATGTTTATCTGGATCCTGCATTGGTTGTATCCACATTGTTTGGCATGTGGCTTGGAAGTTGGCGATGTCCACATATTGTGCGATAGCCTCTGGTATTATTCTCCATGATCGGATGATAGCTTCCTGTATATCCCATGAGTATGCTTCGAATATGATTCCGTTCTCCCTCTTATACCTGGCCTGTGGCCCAGATCTTAGTAATAGGTATCTCACTCCCACTGGCTACGGTCTAGTAAAAAAAATTACATTCCCTGGTTCTCACCATCCCATGAAGGCTATTAGGGTAATTGTAACACCCTGTTTCCCCCAGCCTGTAAAAATAACTATATTGGCCAAGAACTATGGCAAACTCAAAGATGTGAATCTTTGATTTGACGGACCTTTGTAAAAAATGTCGATGAATGTAAATTATGTTATGAATATGTGTTGCATGACTGCTGGGAGGGAGATGTGCTAAAAGAGACCACGATGGCTAATGAGAGGTGGTGGAAGGGACCTGGAATGGTTGCTTTAACTTCCATCGAACCAATACCGTACTAGTTTTTACTTTCTCAAAGACCAAAGCAACTCTCTGACCCTGGAATGAATTACCCACTAGGATGGTAGGTGGGGAGGCTCCTCAAGAGTTAATGAGGGGATGGGGGCAAACCACCCATCCATAGAAGCTCCCAGACCTGATCGCAGATGGAGAATTCACGCCACATGCAATCTTGCAGAAAAGGCAAGAAGGGAAGTGTGGGAAAGGAGGGGAGAATGCACGCGATAGGGATTGCAGAATAAAACTGGAGGAGCTCTGGAAATACAGGGAGTTTTGAATAAAGGAGAAGGAGAGTAACCTTCATCCTTGACTTCCATTGAGCTGGAAGTAGGAGACTAAATCTCAAGCATCACGGTCTAGCTCAGGGGTGGCTAGTGCTAAATCCATTTGGAGTCACTGAGCCTACGGTTGGGTGGAAACAAGCACCCCTCTTAGCAGTCGTGTCACACTTGGTGTTTTCTTATAAGTGTTTATATCTTGTATCTTGAATTGAATATCTTGGACGCATGCTCATGTTTGTACACTCATAAATGGTTTCTGTATAAAAGTGTTTGTCTGGTGTTTTGATCGTAAATATTGGATGCATGCTTATACTTATATGACCATAATCAATTTATTTATAGAATGAATAAGTTCAGATTATGAGTCCATTCCCTTGAGATTTTTTCCATCTACTTGACTCATGCTACGTCCTGGTTTGATTTCTCGAAGGCACCTCCTCCTGGGAAATTTCCTCGCATTTCAGATTCAGAGTGAGTTCCTTGAAAAGACTACCATTATGGTAAACCCATGAGTTTACTTTACCCTTGTCACAGAGTCATAGCTTGATGAATTAGGGAGGCTTTTCAGTCAGGTCACCAAGCCTAGGGATAATTACCCAAGAACCCTCTGAAGGTATCGATGACCTAGGTCTAGAAACCTTGTACAAGAAAGAGTAGTTCTCTCAGGATTCGAAGTCATGGGAGTTCGAATCCCTAAGAGGTTGAATCTCGTGAATCAAGCTCAGAAAGGATAGCGAGTCCCATTTATTGAAAGAGAATACCCCATTGTTTGGTAGATGAATGGTTGAAATCCTTTTGGAAATACCCAAGATTTGTCAAGACCGGTGGATCTAGAGGAGGAGTGCAGGCATTAATACCTCGACCCCTTCAGCCTTTGCAAGTAGTGATGGGATCCAGGACCGTAGATCCAAGGATCCATCAGAGCTCTTGTTATCGGACTAATTGGTAGGTGTGGACACTAACATATCTCCCTAGATCCACCTGGATCTAGAACAAAACAAGACAGGACACGACTCTTTCCTTAAGTTGTAATCATTGAATCTGCTAATAGGGAGGAATAAGTGACATACCGTTATATCGCTTCCTTAGGTCTTTGTTGCTCCCACTTCTCTCCGGTGCTCCTGTGAGGTCAAGTCCAAGACAACACAAACCAACCAAAGTGAAGATAGAAAAATTTATTCAACGTCAACTTATGCATATGATCAAGGAATTACACAATAAAGCAAGAATGACTTTATGGGAAAGGGACATGCCACTGTATCATATTAATTGAAAGTAGAAGATACAACTTGATCGCCTTGATGTCACAAGCTTCCTTTCAGTGACCCTTGGTTCCAACACACACACTTGCTCTATACTTGCATGAAGAAGATCCAATTCCTCTTGATAGACCAACTAGAGTCTTCAAGCTTCTATCCAAGCAGGGTTCTTCACACAATTCTTTCACCAATTCTTCAATTAATATTGCTTCACCTTTTCCATGAGAAACCTTTCAATATATAGGAGAAATATGGTTACATGGATGAGGATGATCCCATCAAATCTGAGAAGTCAATAAAATGAAAACCATACGAATGCCAACTCATTTTCTAGAAGATTCCCTTATAGAACCCTCGAGACCTCTTCTCCTTTCCAAGCTTAAAAATAGGTTCGCACCCTGTGTATGGAGCAAACTATGAGAAGTTCGCACCCTAAGTGTAGGTGGCCTACGAGAATGAGGTATTCTCACACCCTAGGCCATAGGTAGCCTGTGAACTCACTTTAAAAAATATGTTTTTGGAAGGAGACAAGGGCCACTTTTCTCAAGCAAAAAGTCCTTGTTGGGAGCCTGAATACACCATTGTTAATATATCACCAAGATGACCAAAATCATGTGTAACAGCTCTATGGACCGTCGGATCAGGGGAGTCTCACAACCGTTAATATCATATATAAAATTTCCTTATCGAGAATTCGGGGATCGGAGTTTCGAAAGGTAAGGAAACTCTCTGCTGTGGATTTTTGCCAGTTGCGAAATCCCGGTATACGAAACCCCGAATCGGTTTAGCGTGAATAGGTTTCGACGTTTCAGCACCTGGGAAACTGAAGGGCAACACCCCTCGTCTTCTCCAGTCATGAAATCCTGGTACACGAAACCCCAAATTGGTTTAGCGTGAATAGGTTTCGGTGTTTTGACACCCGGGAAACCCAAGGGCAAGACCCCTCATCTTCGCCAGTCGTGAAATACTGGTACACGAAACCCCAAATCAGTTTAGCGTGAATAGGTTTCCGCGTTTCGACACTCGGGAAACCCAAGGGCAAGACCCCTCATCTTCGCTAGTCATGAAATCCTGGTACGCGAAACCCTGATGCGCTCTGTGGATGAGCCCTAGGTCACCGGATAGGGTCTTGTGGTAGGAAGAAGGAGTTCCGAAAGAATCTGGACTGTCCATTTGTAGGGACGCATGGTGAAGATCTAAAGTCACTGGGGTTCTGGACATTAGAGGAATGGGTGTGAAGACCTCGCCAGAAATCCTGAAAGGGAGAATGTCGGGATTTAATCTGGGCCATTGATCAAGTTGATGATCTGGACCATAGATACGGATGATGCCGAGCTTTCGGGTTCCGGGGATTCAAAAGGGAAAGGAGGAACGCTTGCATCGTGATTTCCCAAATCGTGAAACCCCGAAAGTATTTAGAGGAATAACACCAGGTCATAGGATCGGTCATATGAAAAGAGACCCAAGGGAGGAGCTAAGGATCTGTTAGACCCTTTCAAGTTTCGGCATTTCAAAAGACAGAGAACAGGGGAACGCTTGCATCACGATTCCCTGAATCGTGAAAGTTGGAAGCGCATTTTTGGTAAGGCCTGTGGTCATAGCCAACGATCACATGGAGGAGGATAAGGGAAGGGATGGTCTGCGCTAGGCCCCATATAAATTTGGGGATTCTGTCCCTCGAAGAAAATACAAAAGAAAAAGAAAATCTTAGTTGTCGTAGTGGGTGTGTGAAAAATTGGTATCAGAGCATGGTTACAACACTTGGCTTTCTTGGGCTCATGGACGAGTTGCGCAGAAAATCCATTTGAAGTACTCTTAAAAGGAGTAACTCTCTATCCTAACCCCCTTTATCAAAAGATGAAGTTAAGAATGAAAATTCCTATTGTGTGTATGCATTTGAAAGATATGAATTATGCGTTGATTGTGAATGAATATAATGTTGACTAACAACAAGTGTTTTTCTTGCACAACAAGCATATGATCAACCATGGGAAACTGTAGACGCATAGAATGGTGATGCACCATGAAGTGGGGGATGGCTCCCACAATAGAGACGAATAGTCTGACGAAAGGAGAGACGTAGAGACCCCTCTAGATCTAGCTGAGACTGTGAGAAGCCTCATGGTTGAACTATAGAGCTGCAAGGCCGACAACGAGAGGTTGATAAAAGAGAAAGAGAAGAAAACATAAATTAATGAAGTCTTGCTGCAGAGTTTATCTGACATACAAAGACAATTGCAGCATGGACTTGACACCAGTCACGTAGACCAACGACAGACAAAGAGAAGTCGAAGTCCACCTGGGATGCAGAAACGTGGTCTTTTAAGTGGCCACACTGGGAGGATCACCTCGAGAAAGGTTCACACCAGAGATAAGGGATAGGCATCGGATGATTCCTCTAGAAAGGAAACTAGCGACTCAGAGGGATCTTCTAGTAGAAGAACTAGTTCTTATTCCCGAAGAAAATGAAAGAAGTGAAATCATTCAAAAAATCATAATCTCGAAGAATTCAAGAAGGCCAAACCACCCTCTTTCGACGGTGAAATAAAGAAGGGAGAGGAAGCAGAGGCCTGGCTTCTTGGACTAAAGGAGTATTTTAGAGTCCATGAATTCTCAGAAAACTTGAAGGCCTGAGTAGCCACTTTCAACTTGAGTGGAAAGGCTTCCATTTGGTGGGAAGACCTTAAGAATGTAAAAGGGATTCACAAATAATACCTATCTTGGGAACGGTTTGAGAAATACTCCAGGAAGAAGTATCTGTCGAAAAAGTATTTCGACGAAAAGACTAATGAATTCTATGAACTCAAACTGGAGAAACACACCATAGAGGAATATGTCAGCAGCTGAGGTACGTACCCTATATAAAAGAAGAAAAGGCAAAGGTGCAACGATTCATCAGTGGACTACCTAAGGACTATTAGAACAGGATTGAGTTTGGCAAGCCAAAGACCCTAGAAGACACTATCCAAAAGGCAAGATATTGTTATGAACAGCTTGGGCATCGGAAAAAACCTCGTGAAGGCTGGAAGTATAAGAATAGTTCTGGATTCCAGAAAAAGGGGTTTAAATCCCCAAAATTTAAAAACTATAAAAATGACTCAAGGATGAGCTTCCCAACTCGAAGTGTACACTAGAAAAATTTCCCCTCCCAGAGCGGAAATAAACCTTTTGGATCTACCCCAGGAAAGATTGATAACCTGAAGAAGAACCCTTGAAATGTTGGGGTTGTGGAGAAGGACATCTACTGAGGAACTGCCCACACTGACAACATAACAGTCGGATAATTTAAAACATTCAAGAAGCTACCACCGTCAATGATGTGGCTAGGAGTATGCCGCAAATTTATGCATCGATGGATAATAAACAAGCTGGCCACCAAGCTTCAGTGGTGGAGATGGAAGGCATGATCACCAACCACCTAGTGTCTATTCTAATTGACCCTGGTTCAAATTTGAGTTATATAGCTCCTAAGGCTATTGATAAGTGTAAATTACAACCGCATAAACATGCCAAGCCATGGTTGGTACAATTAGCCACTAGAACCAAAAGAAAGGTAGTGAAGGTCATACCAGCTTGCCAAATCACTATGGGTGAATTCCCCACCCAAGCAACCCTTAACATACTACCCCTAGGATCATATGACCTGTTGATTGGTATGGATTGGATAGCCACATATAAAGCCAGACCAGACTGTTACCATAAAACCTTATAATGTTTAAGTGAAGATGGAAGAACGATAACCCTTCAAGGGATCCAAAAACCTATCTCAGTGAGGCGAATATCAGCCCTTCAAATGAGAAAGTATTGCAGGAAGGGATGTCCACTATATGCGATACAGGTGTTGGAATTAGTTGAAGATGACAAACCAAGCATCAAAGACCACCCCACACTAAGAGAATATAGAGATGTGTTTCCGAAAGAGGTACCGGGTCTACCTCCGAGAAGGGACATTGACTTCTCGATAGAACTTTCACTAGGAGCAGTGCCAGTGTCTGGGACACCCTACAGATGAGCACACCCGAGCTAATTGAGCTTAAATTACAACTAAAAGAAATTATGGACAAAGGCTATATCTAACCCAGTGTGTCTCCATGGGGAGCACCAGTCCTGTTTGTGAAAAAGAAAGATGGTACCTCCGACTGTGCATATATTATAGACAAATCAATAAGGTAACCATAAAGAACAAGTACCCCTTACCCAGGATCGATGATCTGTTTGATCAATTGGGAGGTGCTTCCATCTTTTCAAAGATTGACTCGAGATCTGGATACCATCAAGTCCGAATCAAGAGTGAAGACATCCAAAAAACTTCCTTTAGGATGAGATATGGTCACTATGAGTTTGTGGTAGTACCATTTGGATTAACCAATGCCCCTTCCACTTTTATGTATTTGATGAACAATGTGCTCAGCAAATTCCTAGAAAAATTTGTACTGGTTTTTATTGACGATATATTAATTTACTCCAAGAATAAAGAGGAACATGAGGAACATCTTAGACTTGTTCTTCAAGTGCTAAGAGAACATCAGCTCTATGCCAAATTTAGAAAGTGCGACTTTTTCCAGAAGCAAATACATTACTTGGGCCATGTCATATCTGAAGAGGGAGTAGCAGTAGACCCTGACAAGATCAGGTCTATCATGGAATGGCCTACCCCAAAGGACGTTTTAGATATTAGATCCTTTATGGGCTTAGCAGGATACTATAGGAGATTTATGAAAGGATTCTCCAAGATTGGTTGTCCAATCACTACCCTCCATAAGAAGGGAGCTAAATTCACGTGGACACAAGAATGTGAAAAAAGATTTCAATCCCTTAAACATCTATTGACCCACGCACCCATGTTGAAGATCGTCGATCCTGAAGTTGACTTCCTAGTGTGCACAGATGCCTGCAAGGAAGGGCTCGGAGGAGTCCTTATGCAAGAAGGAAGTGTAGTCTGCTATGAATCCCGTAAATTGAATGATCACAAAGCCAACTATGTGACCCATGATCTAGAGCTGGCCGCCATAGTGCATGCCTTAAAAATGTGGAGGCATTACCTCCTAGGAAGGAAATTTGTACTTATAACAAAACACTATGGATTGCGATATCTGTTTGACCAACCAAAGATCAATGCTAGACAATCTAGGTGGATGGCCCTCCTTAGTGAGTTTAATTTTGAAATCAAACATGTTAAAGGAAAGTAAAATAAGGTGGCCGATGGCCTTAGCAGAAGTATGAAAACAATTCACCTGGCAGTGGTGAGCACCTGCGAGACGAATGTCAAAGAAAGAGTCAGGAATGCACAAGAAATAGACACATTCTTCTAGACCATAACCTCATACCTAGAGCAAGAACCCATAGGGATAAAGTATGAAGGATACCAGATGATAGATGGAGGTCTGCTAACTTACAGAAACATATTGCATATTCCAGATTGTGACGACTTGAAGAGGTTCATAATGGATGAACTACATAAAAGACCATATACTGGTCATCTAGGATACCAGAAGATGATCACAGCCACCAGGAAACAATTCTATTGGCTTGGGTTAAAGAAAGACATAGCTAACTATTTAGCTAAGTGCATAGAATGTCAACAAGTTTAAGTAGAACACCGACACCCAACAGGATTATTACAACCTCTACCAATCCTGGAATGGAAATGGGAAACCATTTCCATGGACTTCATCACCGGATTACCAACATCGACCAAACATAATGACGCCATTATGGTAGTGGTGGATAAATTGAGCAATTCCGCCCATTTTATCACCGTCAAATTGACTTGCAAGGCAATAGATATTGCTAGCATATTCATGAAGGAAATATTCAAACTACATGGTATGCCTAAAAAGATCGTGTCTGACAGAGACACAAAATTTGCTTCCAACTTTTGGAAATCCTTGATGGCTGGTCTAGAGACCAAATTATTGTTTAGCACAGCATATCATCCTCAAACCGATGGACAGACGGAAAGAGTGAACCAAATATTATAAGGCATGCCAAGAATGCATGTAATGCATCGACCTAAAAAGTGGGAAGATTACCTGCCACTGGTGGAATTCACCTACAATAACGACTACCAAGAATCCTTGAAGATGAGTCCTTTTGAAATCCTCTATGGTAGACCGTGCAACACTCCAGTCAGTTGGAGTAACCTAGTAAATAGAATTACTACTGGACCTGACATGTTGAAAGAAATGGAACAACAAGTGATTTAGATAAAACAAAACCTAAAGGTCGCTCAGAACAGACATAAAAGTTATGTCGACTGAAAGAGAAATCCAAGAGAATTCAAGATGGGAGACCACGTATATCTTAGAGTTAGGCCTAGGAAGAGTTCCCTGAGGATGGGATATTGTGACAAGTTGGCACCTCGGTATTGTGGACCCTTTGAAGTTATATATAGAGTGGGACCTATAGCCTATAGGATAGCACTTCCTCCCACAGTAAAAGCACATAATGTTTTCCATTTTTCATTATTGAAAAAATATGTACATGATTCTAATCATATAATTGACTGGTCTGTGATCTAGGTGGAACTAGAGGGAGAATTCCTTCTAGAACCTCAATGCATACTGGACAGAAAGGAAACCTCACTCAGGAACCGAACCATTGCACAGGTCAAGGTGTAGTGGAAACATTTTTTGCCCAGATGAGGCTACATGGGAAATGGAATATGCCATGAAACAAGCATATCTGATTTTGTTTACTTCTGTACATAGAGATCATATTGATAGATAGAACATCAAGGATGATGTTCCTTTAAGGGGGAGGGAATTGTAACACCCCTGTTTCCCCCAACCTGTAAAAATAACTATATTGGCCAAGAACTATGGCAAACTCAAAGATGTGAATGTTTGATTTGACAGACCTTTGTAAAAAAGGTCGATGAATGTAAATTATGTTATGAATATGTGTTGCATGACTGCTGGGAGGGAGATGGGCTAAAAGATACCACGATGGCTAATGAGAGGTGGTGGAAGGGACCTGAAATGGTTGCGTTAACTTCCACCAAACCAATATCGTATTGGTTTTTACTTTCTCAAAGACCAAAGAAACTCTCTGACCCTAGAATGAATTACCCACTAGGATGGTAGGTGGGGAGGCTCCTCAATAGTTAATGAGGGGATGGGGGAAAACCACCCATTCGTAGAAGCTCCCAGACCTGACCACGAACGGGGGAATTCGTGCCACACACAATCTTGCAGAAAAGGAAAGAAAGGAAGTGTGGGAATGGAGGGGGAGAACGCGTGTGACGGGGATCGCGGAAGAAAACCGGAGGAGCTCTAAAAATACAGGGAGTTCTGAACAGAGGAGAAGGATAGTAACCTTCACCCTTGACTTTCGTTGAGCTAGAAGTAGGAGACTGAATCTCAAGCATTGTGGTCTAGCTCAGGGGTGGCTAGTGGTAAATCTGTTTGGAGTCACTGAGCCTACAATTGGGTGGAAATGAGCACCCCTCGCGTCACACCTGGTGTTTTCTGATAAGTGTTTATATCTTGTATCTTGAATTGAATATCCTGGACGCATGCTCATGTTTGTACACTCATAAATGGTTTATGTATAGAAGTGTTTGCCTGGTGTTTTGATCGAAAATAATGGATGCATGCTTATACTTATATGACCATAATCGGTTTATGTATAGAATGAATAAGTTCATATTATGAGTCTGTTCCCTTGATATTTGTTCCATCTACTTGATTCACGCTATGTCCTGGTTTGATTTCCTGAAGGCACCTCCTCCCGGGAAGTTTCCTCGCATTTTAGATCCAGAGAGAGTTCCTTGAAAAGACTACCATTATGGTAAAGCCACGAGTTTACTTTACCCCTATCACAGAGTCATAGCTCGGTGAATTAGGGAGGATTTTCAGTCAGGTCACCAAGCCTAGGGATAATTACCCAAGAACTCTCTGAAGGTCCCAATGACCTGGGTCTGGAAACCTTGTACAAGAAAGAGTAGTTCTCTCAGGATTCGAAGTCGTGGGAGTTCGAAGCTCCGAGAGGTTGAATCTCGTGAATCAAGCTCAGAAAGGATAGCGAGTCCCATTTATCGAAAGAGAATACCCCATCATTTGGTAGACGAATAGTCGAAAACCTTTCGGAAATACCCCAGATTTGTCAAGACCGATGGATCTAGAGGAGGAGCATAGGCGTTAATACATTGACCCCTTCAGCCTTCACAAGTAGCAATGGGATCCAGGACCGTAGATCCAAGGATCTGTGGGAGCTCTATGGACTGTCGGATTAGGGTAGGCTCACAATCATTAATCTCATATATAAAATTCCCTTATCGGGAATTTGGGGATCGGAGTTTCGAAAGGTAAGGAAACTCTATGCTGTGGATTTTCGCCAGTCACAAAATCCCGGTATATTAAACCCCAAATCAGTTTAGCATGAATAGGTTTCGGTGTTTTGGCACCTGAGAAACCCAAGGGCAAGACCCCTCATCTTTGCCAATCGCGAAATCCCAGTACACGAAACCCTGAATCGGTTTAGCATGAATAGGTTTCAGTGTTTTGGCACCTGGGAAACCCAAGGGCAAGACCCCTCATCTTTTCCAGTCGCGAAATCCTGGTACATGAAACCCCGAATCGGTTTAGCGTGAATAGGTTTCGGTGTTTCGGCACTCGGGAAACCCAAGGGAAAGACTCCTCATCTTCGCCAGTTGCGAAATCCCGGTACACGAAACCACGAATTGGTTTAGCGTGAATAGGTTTTGGTGTTTCGGCACCTGATAAACCCAAGGGTAAGACCCCTCCTCTTCGTCAGTCGTGAAATCCCGGTACGTGAAACCCCGATGCGCTCTGTGGATGAGCCCTAGGTCACCGGACAAGGTCTTGTGGTAGGAAGGACGAGTCTCGAAAGAATCTAGACCACCCATTTGTAGGGACGCGTGGCGAAGATATAAAGTCATTGGGGTTCTGGACATCAGAGGAATAGGTGTGAAGACCTCGCCAGAAATCCTGAAAGGTAGAATGTCGAGATTTAATCCAGGTCGTTGATCAAGTCGATGATCTAGACCATAGATCCAGATGGTACCGGGATTTCGGGTTTTGGGGATTCGAAAGGGAAAGGAGGAATACTTGCATCGCGATTCCATGAATAGCGAAAACCTGAAAGAATTTAGAGGAATAGAACCAGTCAAAGGACCCGTCGTATGAAAAGTGACCCAAGGGAGGAGCTAAGGATCTGTTAGACCCTTTTGGGTTTTGGCATTTCAAAAGACAGAGAATAGGGGAACGCTTGCATCGTGATTCCCCAAATCGTGAAAGCCAGAAGAGCCTTTTTGGTAAGGTCTGTGGTCATATCCAACGATCACATGGAGGAGGATAAGGGAAGGGATGGTCTGCACTAGGCCCCATAGAAATTTGGGGAGTCTATCCCTCGAAGAAAATACAAAAGAAAAAGAAAATATTAGTTTCCGTAGTGGGTGTGTGACAGTAATCAACCATGAGTAATGGAACTTTGTGCCTAGATCATGTGCATCCTTGCAGTCCTCTTGAAATAAGTTCAATAAATATGGTGCCCAACTCATAGAGGTGCCTTCTGCACACTGAGCTGCAACTGCAATGACTCGTGCTAGTACTTCATCTTTACAACATTTTCTGAGAAATTTGCAGGTTAAGAAATTTGCACCCAATTGTGTAGTTGTGTTGTTGATTCGTTTGATCATGATGCCCCTCATTCCCCTGGCAGTGCATATTTCTTCTTCATTTCTTCTACCAATTATTTCTCCTTGGATTTGTCTTCCAGAATCAATGTGGGATCCATACCCCAGGTTGGTAACCCTGTGATTTGTGTGATAAGCTCAATAGTTATGGGGACGGGTCTGTCCAGCCATATGTCCCCTCCATGTGTGACTGCTAAAAACTACTTGATGCATGCTGCCGCGTACTGGCCTCTTCCAAAATGTGGTAGCTTCAACAAACCTAAGATTCATGTTTTGTCCAGCCCAGCTGCCCACTGGTTTGGTTGGTTGATCATTTATCCAAGTCGGGTTACACCTATGGTCTGCATAAAGACCCTCTACACAAGTTCTAGGAATTTGGTTTCATCTGATACGTCATGGTCTGAATATTTGAGCTTCCCGACGTGAACCAGTAGCTCTGGTTATACCTGTACTCCAACTGGTATGCGTGGTAGAACAATTTCTGCTGTAGGTGTTTTGCGGGGTGAGCTCGGTATCTGAACTCTGTCTTCCTACTGCGGTGGATAGTTCAAAGTTCCAATGACTTCTGGTTGTTTCCCCATCAGCCATTCTGGCCAATCCAAGGAATTTGCAGTGGTATCCTCTGCTGGTTGACCTAATATGGTTGTTTGTGATTCATCTAGTTGCATTGCTACTTCCAGATTTTATGCCGTTCCGTTGACTTACAGGGCTACTTCGGTGATTTCTGGTTGCACTTCCTCTTGGGTTTCCACTTCATCGTTCTGAGGCGCTTGCACCCTTGCTGGAATATCCAATCTCATGGCCTCTTCTTGTGGCTGTTGAATCTCTTTTAGTATCGATGTAGAGTTCACTGGTATCGTCTCCGGGGATGGGATTTTGTCGATGTTGATGATCTCCAGTTGCTGCTATTCGTTCTCTTTCAACAGTCCTCGTGACCTGGTTTGAACCCTGGTTGGTCTGGCTATCTGGCTTGATTCTGCTGCTTTGGTAGTGCCATAGTGGTGACTATCAAACTTTTTTTGAGTTAGAATAACTTCGGTGAGCTCTGTGGTCTCACTTTGTTCATTCTGGCTACTATTACTCTCTCTGGTTTCCTTTCGCGAATAGATTAGTTGCTCCCGTGTTCACGTGTTGTATGGGTTTGTCATGAAGCTTGTCGAGGAAACTTCCTCGATTATTCGTTTAATGCATCATAACCATGGGTTCAATGCATCTTTGGCGGTTTCGTACTTGCCATTATGCTTTCTTTGCGATCTCCCATTGGCGTGTTTAATGTGATGTCCCATCAGTCCTTGCGATGCTTTAATTCCGCTTAGTGTTGTCTTGTCGTCGTGCTTTTGTCGACTTTTTATTTCCCACTTGTTTTCCCTTTGTATGTAACCATTTTCCGTGCCTTTGACGAATTATTGTTTCGAATGTCATGTTGTCTTTCTATCTTTGGTGTGTTGTGCTCTTTTTAATCTTTTTTCCTTTTTGTTCTCTTTTTGATTTTAACAAAAAAAAATTTCTACTGCGTGGTGGGTGGTCGACTGTCCTTGTACAAATTCAGTCGGCTCCTGTTGATCATTCCTCTGAGATCTACACCTGCTAAATATCTTAACTATACATCTCCTCCATCCGTGACATATTTTACCTCATATGGTCCTAACCAATGCATTCTAAGCTTCCACAGATGCTGAAATGACTTGCTGTCGTAGAGAAATGCTAGATCTTCTTCCTTGAACGTTTTCTTCTTGATATGTCTATCATGGCAGGCTTTGTCTCTTTATTTATGCACTTGTTGATGGAATCCTTCCAAGATTCGGTCTTCCTCCACTGATAATAACTGATTCAATCTTTCCTATAATGCGCCTCGTTCTGTCATGTGTGTGATAGCTGCTACGCGTAAGATGGGTACTAAAAATTCTAATGGAACTACTGCTTCTTGGCCATAGACTAGTTTGAATGGTGTGTGCCATGTCAAAATTTTGCATGTGGTCCTATACGCCCATAATACTGCTAGTACTTTGAGGTCCCAATCATCTCTATTGACGTTACAGATCTTTGTCAGTGCATTCTCCAAAATCTTGTTGAAGGCTTCTACTATTCCATTCATCTGTGGATGATATGGTGTGCTCTGTTGGTGATGAAATTCAAACTCTTCAGTCATTGCGCAAATGGTGCTTTTTATGAAGTGTGTTCCTTGGTCACTCATTAAAACTCTTGGCCACCCAAATCAAGTGATTACTTATTCAAACAAAAAGTGTACAACTATTTTTGCACTACTGTTACACATTATTTTCGTCATCCCTATGACTGTTAATGATGTAAACCTATCTATTGCCTTCAGAGGGGGCAGTGGCCTGAGTTCCTGAAGAGAGAAGGGAGAAGAACTTTTCCTGAGAAAAGAAGTTTCATTTTCCTTTGTAAAAACCCTATAAAAAAGGAAGTTCGCAGGATGCATTATAGCTAGAGTGAGAGAATGCCCAATTCTCGTAGGCTGCATCATAGCTAGGTCGCGAGGAGTTCGTAGTATGTTCTATAGGCAGGGTGTGAGAATGCTTACACATGGGAAAAATGAGTATTTTCTTGAATCTTCTAGAAGGAGAAACTTCCATGGTGAGGTGGCATCCGAATGGTTTGGATCTTACTCGCTTTCATGATTTAGTGGGATCATCCTAACCTCCTCACCTTATCCTCTTCAGCTTATAAAAGGAGAGGAGCTCTCATGGAGAAGGGCTAAGTTGGATTTGGCTTGG
>JASDQU010710683.1:4171-27795 GCA_032191745.1 Picea mariana
ATGGACAAAGGCCTCAAGGAGACCTGAGAGAGGCTCGATAAGATGATGTTGAAAATGTAATAGGAAGTGCAAGGAAGCTAGAGGTATGAGTGGCCCATGAATCTAAAGGCAAAGTGGCCTATCCAGTAGTTGATGGCCAGAAAAAAGAGATAGATGTGGAGGAGGTGGCTAAGGAAAATTTAAAACCTTAGTGAAATAGAGGAGAAAATGATTTGTGCTTACCAACCAACAAGTGGAGAGAGCCTCAGTGATGAGGAACATAGATTAGTTGATGATTTCACAGATTGCTAGGGGGGAAATGAGAAGAGACGGTCAAAGATCTTCCAAACTGATAGGAGAGCAGAACATAAATTTCATATTTCTAGGTGGGAAATAATAAGAGATCAACTAAAGATCTCATGGACTGCCAGGAGGGAAGAAGTGAAAGTTCAAATTTATAGGTGGGCAAGGTGAAGAAAATGAGATTGTCTAAGAGTCTCAAGAACTCAGAATACAGTTCATATCAACAAGGAGTGCTGACAGAGGAGGATCAGAGGTACGTTTTGATCATTGTAGGAATCAAAATATTACTGCCAAGCAACTCAGTGGAGGCCATTTCACGTGTTGCAGGTGCAGTAGAAGAAATAAAGCCAGTAGAGACTATCATGGAGGAGGAGAAGGAGGAGAAATTAACATCTTCCAAAGTGATGAGAGAAGAAGAGGAGAATTTAGATAATATGCTCACTTAGTGGGATCAAGAGTTAAATTTGTTGGAGGATTTGTTAAGCTATCCAGACACAGAAGTAGACTGTCAGGAGGATGCGGTTGTGAAGAGTAGAGGAGAAGAAATCCAGTCGGAGGAGAAACTAGATGAAGCTGAATTTGTACCATCACAAGGAGAGATAGAAGAACTAGCATAAGCTAAACTATCAGAGAATATGGTTGAGCAACAACTCAGTAGCATTGTTGTAGAAGTGGAGACTGTAGTGGAGTGGCAAGAAAATACCACAGAAAATAATGTGAGCATGGGGGATGAGGGTGATCTTTCATTCGATTATGAAGAGGAGATTCAATAAAAGAGAAATATGCAGGAGAAGAGCCAGCCAGTGGAACATCTAGAAAAATAAATAGAGGAGATAAGGAGATTGATGCTCAAAGTGGCAAAGAAGGAAACCAATAGTAGAGAGACATTGAATAGAGGAGAACCAACAATATTAGGAAAACAATAGCATCAAAGTAGAGCAGCAGTTGGACAACTCCATAATGAAGTTTTGGACCCAAGAGGATCTCAATAGCAGCATCATAGGAGCCATGAGCAGGATCTCATGATTTTTGTCAGCGATGATTTATCAAAATATTTTCCAAAATTTCCTATCCCATCACATCATTGCAGAAAAAGGGAGTGAAATTTATTTTGTCTTGGAAATGTCATGAAAGTTTCGATAAACTGAAAGTATTACTAACTACAACACCAATACTTAATGTAGATGATCCTTACAGAGATTTTATAGTTTGTGTAGATGTAAGTAAAGAAGGATTAGGAGGAGTATTGTCGCCATAAAAACACGTAATTTGTTATGAATCTCGGAAATTGAAAGAACATGAAAAAAATTATGTAAGTCATGACCTGGAGTTAGCGGTTGTAATTCATGCACTCAAAATGTGGTGGCACTACTTAATGGGAAGGAAATTCGTATTATTGACAGATAAAAATGGTGTGAAACATTTGTTTAGTCAACAAGATCATAATGCACGACAAGCAAGGTGGTTAGGATTTTTAAGAGAGTTTGATTTTGAAGTTTGACATATCAAAGGAAAGGAGAATAAAGTCATAGATGCACTTATTCAAAGAACTAATGCAATATATGAAATTATTATCAGCAAAACAGAAAGTGATCTTGAGGACAAAATTAAATCTACAAGCATAGATGATGTAGAATACAACAAAACAAAAGAACAATTGTGGAAAAATGAAGGAAATTTAGATGGGACAGATTACAACATCGACAAAAATGGAATATTGAGGCTCAAAAACAGAATATATGTACCTAATTCTGTTGATTTAAA
The DNA here is from genome assembly GCA_032191745.1 of Picea mariana. NCBI lineage: Eukaryota > Viridiplantae > Streptophyta > Pinopsida > Pinales > Pinaceae > Picea > Picea mariana. The sequence continues at coordinate 6,218 of JASDQU010710683.1, forward strand.
TGCAATAATTTTGAATGAATTGCATAAAAAACTCTATTCTCGTCATCATGGATATCAGAAAGTGATAACATAATTGAGGAAACAATTTTATTGGCCTAATATGAATTCTGAAACAACTAATTACTTATCTAAATGCTTAGATTGTCAATATGTGAAGGATGAGCATCAACATATAACAATTTTATTACAACCCTTACCTATTCCACAATAGAAATGGGAAATTATTTCCATGGATTTCATTACAGGTTTTCCTAAAACTGAAAGACAACATGATTCTATTATGGTAGTAGTGGATAAATTGAGTAAGTCTGCTCATTTCATACTTGTGAAATCTACTTATAAATATATTATGATCATTGGAGTTTATATGAAAGAGATATTTAGATTGTACAAAATTCCTAAAATGGTGATTTCATATAGAGATGTTAAATTTACATCAAATTTTGGAAAGAATTGTTTGCAGGTTTGGAAACTACTTTGAATTTCAGTACAAGTTATCATACACAAACAAATGGAAAAAAAAGAATGTACAAACCATATTATTGAACATATGATATAAATGTATCTAAGAATGAAACCAACTAAGTGGCAAGAGTACCTACACTTAGTCAAATTCACATACATTAATTGTTATCAAGCGTCAACAAAAATAAATCCTTTCAAAGTTTTATATGGCAGGAAATGTACAACTCCAATCAGTTGGGATAATTCAATTGAGTGAATAATGATTGGACCATGAATTCTCCAAGATATGGAACGGATGGTCAAGACGGTGCAACAAAATTTAAATATTGCGCAAGATCGATAGAAAAGCTATGAAGATAAAAAAAGACGACATAAGGAATTTAATGTTGGAGAACATGTATACCTTAAACTTAAAGAAAAAATGAGCTCATTAAAACTAGGGAGTTGTTCCAAGTTGGCACCAAGCTTTTGTGGTCCATTCGAGGTTTTAGCTCAAATTGGACCAGTGTCATACCAACTAGCGCTCCTTGTTAATTTGAAAATTCGTAATGTTTTTCATGTTTCATTACTAAAAAAATATATTCATGATCCTACTCACATCATTGATTGGAACATGGTGTGGGTGGAACTAGAAGGCGAGTTCCAAGTAGAACCTCTATGCATTTTGGACAGGAAAGAAACAGTACTTTGTACCAAATCCATCACCCAGGTAAAAGTGTAATGGGATCAATTTAGTCATGACGAAGCTACTTGGGAGATGGAAGATGAAATGAGGAAATCAAATCGAAGTTTATTCCAAGTAATGACTGGAAGGAAGGACTAACACTGAAGATATTTTTATTCTTAAGGGTCAGATGATGTAATATCCTAAGTATTAAACATTTTATTTAATGATTTCCAATTATGGAAATTTGTACTTTATTTTATTAATACATTTAAATGTTATTTTTAAAATTGTTGAGCAAGAGTTTGACTTGTCAACTGTCCTCTTTCGATGGAAAAATGTAAGAGACACAACTTTTTAATTTAATAAATGTAGTAAACAAATAGAACAACTAGTTTAATAATATATGTCTATGACTCCATGAGTGGGGAACATGTTTGAGTTAAGTCGTAGCTATATTTGACAAGTTTTATAAGTACAGTTATGTTAGTATCAACCCCTAAAAATCAGGGATTTATGAAGCTCTGAATTTCCAAGGAGGGAAATGTATTCCATGAAAAGTCTTAGGCACAAAAGATGATAAATGTATTCCATGAAAATTCATAGGCACAAAATATGATAAATGTATTCCATGAAAAGCCTTAGGCACAAAAGATGATAAATACAACATATGTAGGAGGTTGTACGCTGCTTAGTATGTTGTGGAAAAAAAGGATATTTGTTGTGTAATCACTCATGTGTTAGTAAAAGGATTTCTGAACTATATAGAGGTACATTGGATAAGGATTGGAGCTCAATTCTCCCTTATGGAGTCACAATCAGGCTAGGGGGTGATCAGGACAAGTAAATTGGTTTTTCTGCATCTAGAGTTGGGTGGAACGTGGCCATTCCATTTGTTTTCCATCTTATTGGTATAGATATGTACTTTCCTACCAGTTTTATTCATGTTTGTTTAATGGTTTTCCTTGATCACTACATAAATAGTTGAATATAGGAGTATGCACATTAGTGGTTATTTTCTTCTTTCATATAAATCTCAGAATTTTACAATTATGTATCTAAGTTACTTAATAATGAAATCCCCATTAAAGTATAGGGGTCAACATATGGGTGAGAAATTGTATCATCTCCTAGGATATCGTATCACTGTAGTACTAATGAAAAATTGAAAGCCACGGATTTAAATTAAAATAAGTAAACACCATACAAATTTCAGGTAAATATAAGGATAGATTAACTAATAATTATTTCAACAAATATTAAAATTATTTCCCACATCAAAATGAAAGATGTATGTACAAAACTTTGAATCAGATACAGTGATGAATACATATGCATTTTCTGGTATTAAGCTACATAAATACAAATAGAAATAACATAACCATGCATACTCGCTTATGGGTTTCCGTTTTAAAAATAAAATATATCTCTTATGAGGAAACTCATGGATTTCTTTAGAGATTTTTTATCAAAGAATGTAGCTACGAATACATACTAAAGGGAATTATAACCCTTTTTATTTTTTGGAACTCGAGTACCTCGAGCTCAGATCAAGCCACTTTTCCATGGCGACAACTGACTCTACAAGAAGAAAATCGAAGTTGATTAGTACAACAATCTTAGAGTTCAAGAGTTAAAATATTTTGATAAGTAGTTGTACATACTTCCATTTTTTTTCAAGGATAATCACTCCCTAAAAAGATGAGATTGTGAAACCACTTTTCTGTTTAAGGAAAAATAACTTGAATTATCTTCATAGTGGTGTTAAAGGATGCAATATTAATAAAGAATAAAAATGCATAATACAATATTTACCTATGTTTATTCTGATACTAAAGGTCGAATTTGGATGAATCCTAGAAAACGGTGGAAGAACCTTTTCCTCTGATGGGTTCCCTTGCAAAATAGAAGGACCCATCATTAAAAACCTTATGCATGATTTCTCTTTCAAAAATCAAAGATGAGTTGAAATATAGACAATGCATAACATTAGAAAGTTTGATCACATTCTTCGTAAGAGTATTGAGTTGGTATATAATCGAATAAATAGATATACATATTTCATGAAATGTATATTTCATTAAACCGAAACGAATATGGCCTAGTTAAACCCAAGTAAGACAATATCGGAAGACACTCACTAAGAAACAGTAGCCAAGATCTCATGTTTTACCTAAGAAGAATGATAGGAAACAACACCTTAACCTTGTTTCCGTAAAAATGGGTTACCTCGATCCCAATGCAGGGTACTTCACCTACAAATCAATGTACCTCCTGACCTCAACATTTGAAATGCCATGTGAAAGCAACAACATGGTTACTTGTGGTTGGTCCAGTTGACAATTTGTTCTGAGTTGTCCAAACAAAGATTAATGTTATATCTAATGCATTAACTATGTTTCAGTTCACCTTGACCTAGCCATACTCTATGTGATAATTGTTGAAGTCCTTTGGTAGTCATGGAATCCCTTTCGTTTTCCATGGGTTCCATCAGTTCCATATTTACTCACCAAATATATTTCGAATCTTAGAAAAACTATAGCCCATACGTGACATGAAGCAATAACTCCAACATACAATAATGAATTTTCTTATGTTCATAAACGCATAGAAATTTTTGTGAAGGCCTATGAATATTTCTTGTATAAACAAGGGTTGAATAACAACACAGTTCCTGTCGAGTTAGTTGGGAAATACATGTTCAACAATAAAACTTGATATAACTAAATGTACAAGTAATGAATATTTTTTGTCAAAAGTTAATAATTGAGGGTTCTTTGTTATTCAAAATTTATAATGAATCATAAGTTGAATAGAACTATAATATTCATAAATATAATATAAATATAATAAATATAATATAAATTAATATATTAGATAATAAATATAATATAAATATAATAATGCATAATAATAAATACATAGTACAACTCTTTATATTTAGATGTGGTGAGTGGTGAAATTCATTGATTATGTAATTAATTGTACATATTGAAAGAAGTGAAGGAAAATTAATGTCACATCAAAAGAAAACTCATTGCTATAGTCCCATGGCAGGGAATAATAAGACTCAAATCTAATTCAGGATAATATCAATATCATTAATAAGAAAAAAAAAATATTCTATGAATTGATATGATTGTTCTTTCTCTTTGATAAACTAATTGGGGTTATTTTTAACACATAGGGATACTTGGAATTGAAATCGTTCTAAGTATTTAGAAAACTTTTAACTTAAGATATAGTATTAGGATGAAGTATAAAAAGCGATAACCAGTGAAATCCAAGGTGACAAATGATAATGATATTAAAGTTTTATTATCTTTCTATTTTATTTTATTTTTGTATATTTTTGGATACATTACAACATATATTCCATAGATTCGACGAAAGTCCCATATTCCTATGGTGAAATAAAATATTTTTGTCCATGGATAAGTGCAACACCTCATATTACTACAATATTCACTATCATAGTTATTGATTTTCCCCCAACATATGGTGTTGTATTGGGAAGATATTGGTGCTCATTAATTGGAGGATATATCATGAATTATGGAAGTTCCATGATACTTCCAAACAAAGATGGGACTATGATCATATTTCCTTGAGAGCATAGAAATCCCATATCATTTAAGAAAAAAGAAAATGAAGTAGTGAAAAATTATGTTGATGATAGAATTGGAAATTATGTTGTTTCTAGTATAGAACAAAAAAGTCTTTTTAAGCAAGATGAAGAATATTGTTTTCAAGGTTTCTCGAAAATGTCATTTGATGGAAATTTTTCTAAGTCTGGAAGTGGAGATGGAATTGTTTTTAAAATCCATAAATATGAAATCCATCCACATGCTATCATATTATAATTTCATTGTACGAATAATCAAGCCGAATATGAAACATTGATTCAATGAATGATTATTTCCCTTCAAATGAAAGTAGAAAATTTGGTGGTAATTGGTTACTCATAATTGATTATTAGTAATATCGAGAAGAAGCATAGAATCAAGAAAGAAAAATTGAAACATAATGAAAGAAGTGTACGTAAAATCATGGATTAATTTAATTCTTTCAATAAATCTTTCATCCCTCGAGAAAAGAATAAAAAAATTGATTCATTGTCAGTAGATGCGTCTCTTTTCAATTCAGATGATTCATAGAATCAAAGTACTTTTCATGTAAAAAAAAATGTCGACTTTCAATACCTAATAATAAAGAATATTTGCAAGTTTTTGAAAATTATGAACATATTGCAAACTTCCTCACCGATAAAGACTCGATGTTATTAGATGAATAAGAGAACCAAAATACTTAAAAGGAAATTGGTGATCATAATTTTGTATTCTTTACTAAGAACTATGCCAGTTTGGAGTCTCTTTTTACAAGAAATGATCAAATGAATATCCTAGATCTAAAAGAAGAACCATATATTAGGAAGGTTCAAGAAACAAAAAAAATTAACATTAACACTCTTGATTATCCAAAGTATATAAATTTGGGTACTAGTTGCACCACTGAAGAAATTGATCGATATACTCAGTTGTTCAAAGAATTTCAAGACATATTTTATTGGATTTATGATGAATTAAAGAAATATGATATATCTATATTCCAACATATTATACCACTAAAATAAGGATCAAAACCTTTAAAAAAAAAAATTGAGAATGATAAATCCCAAGATAAAGCCTCTAGTAAAGATAGAGCTAGAAAAACTACAAATGGTTGGTTTAATTTTTCAATGAGACATTTAAAATGGATGTCAAATACTATGGTGGTAAGAAAGAAGAATGGATAAATCCTCCTTTATCTTTATTCAAATATATCAATCAATGAAGTATTAAAGATAATTGTTTTCTCCCCAATATGGATATGTTGTTGCAACACTTCACTATTTTTGCACTAATGTCCATGTTGGATGGATTTTCAATATATAATCAAGCTCTTGTAATTGAAGGAGATCAACCAAAAAATGCATTTATAATAACATGGGTAACATTTGTTTATGTTCGAATTCCATTTGGATTAAATATTGCAATCACGACATTCCAAGGAGTGATGGACCATGCTTTCAAAGATCTGATTAGGAAAGTTATGGTAGATTATGAAGATGACTTAATAATTCATTCAAAACTAAGAGAAATACATATAAAGCATCCCAGATAAGTCTTCAAATGGTGTAGAATGTATGGAATATATTTGAATTCCAAAAAGTATCTATTTTCCATCACAGAAAGAAAGCTCTAAGGCCATATTATGAGCAAACAAGGAATATACATTGATCTAAAGAGAGAAGGGGTACAATATTTATTTGGAAAAATAAACTTTGTTCAAAGGCTTTTGCTAGATTATGCTACAATTGTCAATCCAATAAATAAATTTTTGAAAAAGGATTAGAAATTCTAATCGACACCAGATATTCACAAATCCTTCTAAGAAATCAAACAACCCATTACCACTACCCTTTTTGTTGATCCGAAAAATCCTTAGATGTTGATTATTTTAAATACATATAAACATCTACTTGATCTTCAAAATAATAATGATCACTAGACTGTTTACAATTTACATGTGAAATACTTATCTAACCATATATAGTTTAATGATAAATAACTTGCAAATAACTAAGAAAAAAATGAAAAATAATGACAAAATCGCATACACAAGTTTGATAATGGAGTTCACCTAATCTGGGCTATGTTTCTCGATCCGCTTCCAAGAGACACCTCTTTATTAATGCTCAAATACTTGTGTTTGACAATGAAATTTTTCAGCATTTCTCAAACTTAGAAATAGAGTGTACCTAAAGGGACCTATTGGCATTATTTACGATGTAGCCTCAAAGTCTTTGTACCCTCGGGCATGCACTTTGAGACATAACTCTGCAATTATGAGCCCGTGTCAATTCTCATTCCGCATTCCTTTTAAAACCTAGGTCTACACCTTTTCGATTTCCATCCTTTAGCCTATTCATTTGTAAAGTCTAATTTTTTTCTCAGTTTCTTCTCCATGTTTTAATGAGTTAGTTTGAATTGTTCTTACCCTTCTATTGACTTTGCACCATTTTCTTTCTTTCTTGGAAGGTTATTGCATGTTCTAATTTGGGTTAATAACATGTTTCATCTTGATTTATCATTATTGATCTTAAAGAAGGTTGAATGAGCCTTTTTACTATAGAAAAAAAATGATTTCAAGAACATGATTGTTCTTGCAAATAATTGTAAAGCACGTTGTTTTAATTATTTAAACATTCAAAAATTATTTTTAAATATTTGAAAATGCTTTATTGGCACCTACATGCATATGCATGCTCATGGGAACTCAAGTTCATGAAAGGTTACCCTCCAAAAAAATTTCAGATGAAACCAAACCATATATCAAGGCCAATATATAAGTGTGGGAGCATATGAAGGAAGCACATAGAAAAGGATCTAAAACAATGCACAAGTATTAAATGAGGCCCCGAAAAAGGAGAATGTTGGATGATCAGGCAAAGCTATCATGGATGAATAACAAAGGTTGAAAGAGATAGGTAATAAGCAAGTCTTAATCAAGCCAAAGGTGGAGGTCAATTAAGATATAAATGACAACCCCTAGGTGCAAATATTGAACCAAAAAAATTATACTTTGCAATAGCAGAATCAAGAGTTGGAGAAGCAGCATTCTAAGCTGCAAAAAACGACCACGATCTAAAGCATGAAGGAAAGGTATAGGTCTTAATAAAAATATATATATGAAACAACAAAAAATGGATATTGAAATGAAACACACTTATTAAAAAGGAATTACAAAAATCTATAGAAGAAAAATCAAAAGGCGTTGCCCAAATTTTATGAAAATGCTTTGTATTTTCCTGTTTTTTTCATTGTTTTTCGGCACGACTTCTGGACAATTGGAGGTGAATTTAAGAAAAATTAAAGAGTTTTTTGTTGAGAAAAATACTATACACAAAAAACTCTCTCATAGTTTACACCAATATCATGGTTTGGGAGAATAGAAGAGACCTTTGAGGTTGTTTTTCCATAAATTTTCCAAATACTGATTTCCCTGTTTTTGTCACTGTCTTTCGGCGTGCCTTCTGAACAGATGGAGGTGAATTTGTGAAAAATGAAAGAGTTTTTTGTTGATAATAGGTGCATTCACAAAATATTTCTCATATTTTACATAGGTATCATGGTTTGGTAGAATCGAAGAGACCTTTGAGGTCATTTTCCCTAGAAATTTGTCAAATTTTGGGTGACTTTTGTTCTAGTTTACTGTTGTCAAAGAGGGGGAAGAGTTCAAAGAAGATGCTATCAAATCAATTTATCTACCAGTTAGACTCCTTGATATGAGTTTTATTTAATCGATCTATCAACATGAGCTCTTGTTGCACTAATAGAAATTTTGTTTAAGTTCAGTTAGAAGCATTGTTGCCACTTGTAATAAGTTGTTGTCTTTTGATAAAAAAAATGCTTTGAGGTGGAATTAAGGAGAAGATTATGAAATGATGATTCAAATCAAATTCATGCAATTCAAAACAATGTTTACAGTTTGTGATTTAGTTTTTATGCAGAGTTGAGATCTAGTTTCCAGATTGGTCAAAATCCTCTGCAATATTGATAAATAGACAGTTTTTGTATTTCTTGTAGGGGAGTTGAGTTTTTTGGAAGGAAATAAATATATCAAACTGGTTGAACATGTTCTATGATTGGATTAATATCTCTACCTGGTTAATATTCTCTTGATGACAGTGTGGTTTATGTTCAAATGTATATGTTTGTTTTCTCCTATCTTGAATGCAATTTTTGATGTGTGCAAAGTACATTTCATTTTCCTTTTAGATATTGTATAACTCATCTTTTATTGCTATGAAACTTGGAAAAAAACTAATGATTTAGTAAAGGATTTGTTCTATTGAAACCTATGGGACTAATTGTGTTTAGTTATTTGTTTATTCCTTGAAATATTATTTTGAGACTTAGTCTTCTTGCAACAAGTAATTCATTGAGTTGTTTATTGTTCTTCCTTTGTTTATCCCTCTATTTTCTCACTTGTCTAGCATTTTTGTTCTACCAGCCAAGGAGGACCTACAGTTATATCACCTTTCCAACCCAACCATTTTTTTATCTTGGTAAAACCAACCCTCCAACTGACCAACAAACTGAGCTTGTTAAAAGAAAACCATTCCAAAACTTGAGGTGGCCTAGCTCTACCCTTTAGTAGTCATGTGCAGAATTTAGGACCAACATCTTCTAGCACCACAACCAGGGAACAGAGTAACAAAATATCTTTCCCTGGGAGAATTCCAATAATCATACTTGATCCTTGATGGTGAACAAAGACTAGACACATCTAGACTGCAGATCATTCACCTGGCAACTCCATGGTTAAAGAATCCATTGGCAACTCCACAGTTTCAAGAAGTCATAGATTTATATGGAAGCCATCTTGTCTCAGAGGTTTTCTCCTCTTAATTTCTCTGTCATTCCTGGTTTTCCAAATGTTGTTCCTACTATAGATGAGTGGGGTGATTACTTTCCCAGATTTAGAGAAGATAAAGATGATAACCATGCAGATAATTTTCTTGAATTCCATGAAGTCATGCATCAGTTGGTATACATGATGAGGATGTATTAATGAATATGTTCATGTACTCATTATAGGGATATGTGCATCTATGGTACCGATCCTTCCCTCATATTAGCATATCTTCCCTAAAAAAGTTCTATGCAACATTTACTGATCATTGTAAGAGGCTTTTTCAAGTTGATTTGCTTATTGAAAATTGTTGTGAGGAGTTTGATTTATATATGTAGAATTATATAGTTGGTCCCTATAATGTTATGAATGAGAAGGGATTTAATGTTAAAAAAGTGGAAGAAGAGTCATCCCCTTGTGAAATCTTCTCTAGTTTTTCTATTCAGGAGGAAATTTTTCTTGATTGTTCTGATGACAAAAACGCTGATTAGAATTTCGTAGAAACATTTGACATTATATCAAATATCTATAACAACTTTTTTTATGATGAGATTGCTTCTCCAAAATTTGACATAGATCAGGATACTAATATGTAGTCAATTTCCCAAGGATGTCATGAAATGGAGGAATTTGAAGTTCAGGTTCCTGGAATTTTTAAAGACCATCCCATCTATGATAAATCTATTGATGATGAGGAGAATATTTACAAAATTACACAAATGGAACTCCTTAGCAGTAATCCAATCTGTTGTTCTTGAGATTATACTTAAGGCTCAAAGAATAATGTCATGCATCAGGAAAGTTTAAGAGAGTATTTTTTTTAAAGTGCCTTTTCTTCCTTAGTTATATGAGAAAATTTCCTTAAATTAAATTAACAGTATGGCAACATAGAGGTTGTATTTCGTATCTGAATCAAAATTGTAATATCGAATAATGTGGGAGAAAACTACAAAACAAAGAAAGGCATCAATTGCAGAAGAGTCTCGCCTTGTTACAGTGGAAGAAAATGGATAGTGTGACCTTGAATAAAGTATAAGATATAGTATTATATATAGCTCATGGGTCTTGATTTACTCACAGTAAATGCAGAGGAAAAACTTCTTAGTTAACAAATAACTGATGAAATATGATTACAGTAGTTGTACTAAATTGAAATCAAACATTTATCAAGCAATGCATAAAGAAATGTTGAGATATGGAAACACAGAAGAAGCACATAAGCCAAACTAAACCAAATTTGGAATCTCTATATGCACTTGTATTAATAATCAATAAGGAGAGTTTTCTCCATTACAATAGGCAAGAAGCAACCTTTAATAGATCTTCAATCTATGTATTTATACAAAATTGACACAACTCAAAACGGTTGGACTTCTCATAATTTAACATAGTAAATATTGTAAATAAGAAAATAGATCATAGAGAATGATGATCTTCATTGGCAACATCTTTGTCTTCTAGCCGAAACACTTATGTCTTCTGATATTCTTTCTATTTTAGCACAATGTCCTGGTCATCATATATTTGTTGCCACTTGTCCCTTCATCTACATCCAGTCATGTAATAGCACTTTATTACTTGTTTTTGTATGTACTTGCCTTCTCATATTCAATGCATTGGATGCATCTGCTCACTAATTTCACCACCAACCTTGAAGGCTCAGTTGCTTCATTCACCTCGAAAGTATATAAATTTATTTCTACCTGAGGAAGATTTTCTTGTATTCTTTTCGCTCCTTGAGATATGACCTGTAATTGCAATCTTGGGTTTACTATCCATTTATTTATTTGCAGGAGATCAATCTGGTTTATTTTATGAATGGTTGTTAGAGCCTCTTCTCTGCTTGTTTAGGAATTATACTGGTTTTTTTCTATATCAATTTCACCCAAGGCTTCGGAGATAGAATTTCCTTCAAAATCAATTATTCCTTTGTCTAATAAGGACAATACTTCTAGACAAGCTTCATTTACCTCTGAAGAATGTATTTTTCTTTCTGCTAGATTGGTTTCCCTAGATTTTAAAGCTATATTAGCTCTTATTTGTTCTGAAAGAGAAAGTCGAGGAACATATGAGACATCATCCTTTGGTACGAATAAGATAGCCTCCTGAAACTTAAATCGAGTTGAACGAGCTTCTCTTTCTTTGATGTAGATGTATTTCAGAGAAAAATCTACTGCTTGGTAGCAATTTTGGATGGCATCTACCTTCATCAAAATATATTGCTGGGAATTTTCCAATTTTTCATTTATTTCCCTTGCTTGGTTCTAGAGAGCCAAAATATCCACTGAGGTACTTTCAGTCAACTCCAACTTAGCTTGCAATTTTTCTATTAATTCATCATGCTGGGTGATCAGTCCTTGATTGAACTGTGAATTCCTTTGGAGCTCATCAAAATTGGCCTGGAGTTGTTGAATTTGTTGCTTATCATATGCTTTGATCTGATCAAAGTCTTGACTCATCATGTTCTGGATAGTCTATTGAGTTGTGTGTATTCTTTTTTTAATTTTCTCCACCAACATGGACTCATGTTGCAGTTCCTCGGCCAAGTTTTCCATAGGCCATTTATTAGCAGTGGCAAAAGCGCCCAATGAACCTGCAACTTCCTTCACAAATTCTGTATCATCTTGGTTTTTTCCATCATACACCATTATTTTCCTTTTGACTATCGCTCCATCTTTCTGTTGTGTTTCTCTTTTGATGATGGCTATCCTTTTCTTGCTGAAAAAGAAGTCTGAAGGAGGCATCTCTTCAGGCAAAATTAGGGTAAGATCTCCTATAAAAATGACTTCGGAACTAGGATTTTTGAAACTAGACTGTAACGGTGTCAATGAAGTAATAGGGGAACCTATTTCCATAGATGGTTGTTTCTCAACGGTTTTGGCAGAAGATGTGGCTAGTGTAGAAGGATATGTATCCTACCCTTTCTTTAGAAAATCTTCGATCTGAGTCTTTGCTTGAGTGCCCAATGGGTTTGATAATGAAGTCTCCAACTCCTTCATTAGAACGTCGGTGTTCTTAGGGTATTCCTCAATATTCCATTTTCCAGAGCTCCATGTTTCAAAACTCAAAGGTACGGTTTCTTGTGTAGGCGAAGTGGTTATCGATTCTCCCTGTAGTACTTTCGACAAGTTGTTTGACCTGTGTTTTTGAAAACTGAAGAAACTGTCTTGTTGATCTAGGGACAAAGTATGGACTCTATTCAACACTTCCTCGTGAGACCTTACTCCCCTAAATATTTCATCATGTGGGGAGTTCTCATGCATATATCTCTTCAGGTTTTATTGGGCCAAGTGATTTTCCATGAATTTGCATGAATCGTGCCTTTTAAACTCAATGTCAACCAACTTGACATCCTCCAGAGCTGCAGCCTCCACTTTGGAGTGACCAAATTCTAATAATGAAAACATACCAACCTGAAGAGGGAAGGTAGGCCATAAATTTTTATGGGTTGCTTTCATCTCCTTGCTAATGCCCCCTGTCACTATTTCATAAGCCACTTCTCAGCATACTAACCGGTCTAGTAAAAACCTTGGGAGAGCATGGGGAGGGACTGAGCATCCAAAAACCATGATGTAAGAGAAGGTTTCGTCTATGAACCAAACTATTATTTTGCCAATGTTTCCCATGATTCTATCTCAAATCCGAGGGGGTGTGCAACCATATAAAGCTATATGAATGGGCACCACTACATGATGGAAAATTTCATAAAAGAAATCTTTGGCCTTGTCTTCCCATAGCTTGGAGTGATAGAAGTGGATAGGTTCAACATTGTTCAGGGTCCATATCCACTTCATCAACGGAAAAGGGGTCATATAGCAAATATCATCCATGATATACGCAAACATATAGAAAGGGGAGGATTTCCCCTTTGACTTCACCAATTGTTACTCCATGATTTCTTTAGCCAGGTTGTCTCATAAACTTTTGGCCCAATTAAAAGAGTATCCCTCGACCACCTCATGCATAATTGACACCCATGCTACCAGGAAATGAGTGGGTCTCTTCTTCCTGAATAGCCTACAGAGAATCATAGCTACACAAATCATATGGGTATCCAATGACGTTGTGGCATACATTCCATGAGCGTCAACTCTGAATTTTTGTGGGTACCCCCACCAGGATTTGATTATACTAGGATAGATTTTGTCATATTGTATACACTCTTGTTGTTGAAATTCCATCATGAATGTAACGTTGTAATTATATTTGGAATTGGTGGATAGCTTATACATTACTTGTATTTGTTCTTCTCAAAAAGACCCAACAACAACCTTTTGAGAGTTTAAAATGATCCTGGTTTGGATGTCAACATTATCGAGGGCCCAACCTATCATGTCATCATACGGCATGAGTCTCAGCCTCACGACTATTTTTTGTATCTCTGACTGGTCTATATCCCTGAGTTTAGCTTCATGGGTGTTGTTCACTTCATCGTCGGAATCCTTTGGGCAATTTATAATCTCATGCTCGAGAATATCGAACACCTGTGTCCAAGATTTCACAGTGTCTATGGCTCGTGGTGTGGTATCTGATAGAATGTCCACATTCGGATTTGCACCTTCATCATCTCCTTTAATCATCTTCCGTGGTGCCATGAAATCGATAAAATCTGAACGGGATTACCTGTTGTAGGGGTATGCATGAGCTTCTTAGTCAGAAGAAACTTACTATTCTACACAGATGAAAATGGAATTCAAAATCAAGCAGTCTTATTCACCTCAGGTGTATTGATTCGATTTTACCTTTATTGACGACAAATGTATTAACCTTAATGATAAATTATACCTGGCGATCCACAATATATGTTAAAAAATCACTCCCATTGATTTGTGATAAATGCCATTAATATTGGCAGTTCATATTTGGGAGTTTTGAATTAAATAGATTTGAAATTTCTTGAATCACAAATCCTCGGCAGGTTAATTATGAGATAATCCCTTTTAAAATATTAATTAAGAGTTTTTATTTTCAAGTTCTTCGGATATCAAACCTCGGGATTTTTTAATGTAGCTCAAGAAGAAATTCCCGAAATCCAAAACTACGAAAATATTAATTAACCGATAATCACTTTTAAGTTTTAATTAATCACATTTTAGTTCAAGACTTTTGGAAATTTGGACTTCGACTATTTTAGGATATGAGGAAAGGTAAATTTCTAAACTCTGAAGTGCGAAGTCGCTAACTATATTTTAACCAATATTAACTTAGTTAATTAATATTTAATATTTCAGCATTTTAATGCATCGTAGATTCACAAGTTAGCTCTTTGTTATATTTCCAAAAGGCCATTACTCGTAGTGACGTGTCTAAGCTGACGTCATTCTAGATGATGTGTCGAGACCAGGGGGTGCCACATTTTAGTTTCAATCATATGAATCTTTAGATAAAAATGTCAAAAATGAATGACACATGTCAACTCAGGGAAGACTCGAAAGATACACGTGTAATATAACTCATTTCCTCTAAGGGTTTATGAAAAATTTATAATGGACACTTTTGGGTTTCAGGACTATAATCGTGAAGACCTATCGAAATGTCTGAAGCGCGAAGCTCTGAAACGACCTTTAGTGATTTGACTCTTTAACAATCAGAAGGCTCCAAAACTCTGGGAAAAGGGGAAACATTCGATCAAAGGGGGGAACTTCACCAATGACAGATATTATGTGTTCCTTATTTCCAATTAGCGAGGAAGAAATTTGATTTGAATTTTGAAAGTTAATTTCTTCAGTTACCACTTTGGGAAAGATTATATTTTCATGTAGTGGAGAATATAAAGCTCAAAGTTTAAGATTATATATCTTCCAACATAGGCTCCATCTAGGGATCGCATCTCCCTGTGAGGCGTGGAAGAACAATAGATCGAGTTCCTTTATTGGGTAAATGGAGTCATATTGCATTACTAGGAAACACATTTGGGAAAAATCATACAGAGAAAAATTGAACTTCAACTGAATCTTAGATAACCTTCAAAACACATTTAATTATTTACTTCAAGCTAGGCTATTAATAACTTCCCTTTCCTAAAACTGAGTTTGGATTTGTTTAATATAATCAAAACAACTTTAACTGAAATATAAGACTTTGTTCGATTTCGCTCGCATCAAGGATAAGTAAATTTAACAATTTATTTAGGGAATCCCTTGTCGATTTAAAATGAAAATATTATCAGAAAGAGAACTAGATACTAGAGTATGTTTATACGTGTATGACAACCTTATGGATATCATAGATATTTCTTCACTTCCAGCGAGCTTGTTCAGTACCCCAATGAAGTTATCTACATCTCCCATTGAATTTCCTTTCACCACTTCAATTAGAAATTTTGCATTTTATTGAGATGAGGGCAATCATTACTTGAATTTCCTTTCATCATCTCTTTTGGAAAAAATGTCAGAAATTGAATTATGAATTTCCTTTCACCATTTGTCTTGGACTAGATGGGGGCAATCATTTTATGAATTTCCTTTCACCATCTGTCTTATATTTTTATCCTTTTGAAGTGGGGGAAATCAATTTGTATGTATCATACAAGGGATGATATCTGCTTAAGATTTGACAATGAAGGTCTATCAACAATTTTTTATTATACTCTAAACTAATTATTTCCCGATATTTAATACATATTTTCCCATATGGAAGATCTTATGGGGAATTTTTATTTTCCAGGGATTTTCCTTGAGCGAACTAATCAGTTAAAATCTGTTAGAAAAGATAAAGTTATCAGGATTAGCCTAGACATATTTTCTTTCAGTTAAAATTAGAGGAACATAAAAAAATTCGCCTAATCTTGTTTTGAAGATATGTTTTTAAGTTTTCGGAGCTAAGGCAAAATTATTTCATTCTATGAAGATTTAAGGTCAGGTAATGAAAATCAGAATATAATAAAATCTCAAAGATAGGAAAAATGAAACAGAATGAGGACTGAAAGGGTTTGACACAAAAGAATCTAATTTCCACATAAGTTCACTTCTCGATTATTAAGCTTCTCTTTTTTAAGCCCCTTTTTATTCTTATTTTCTTTTCTTTTTATTTCATTTTGTTTTATTTTCATTTGATTCGAAAATCTAGAGATTTATACCTTTCTAATCTTTGATCAGGTGATTATATTTATATGAGTGGAACCTATTTTATATCTGATAAGATTTATTTAGAATTTCATCTTGAACAATAAGTATAGAAGTTCATACCTTGGATTTCATTTACATTTCAAATCAAACGAATTATTAATTCATCACCTGTTTTGAGAAAAAACAAATGTTTTGAAAACTAAGTGTTGGGTTCCGATACCTCCTCATTTCTCATCTGATAGTGAGTATTCTGCATGAGCACAAAAAAGAAAAAATCAGAAAATTTTGCAGAATAGAAACGATATGTGGTGCAGGTATTTTATATTTTGCTTCTGTGATATCATAGAAAACTTGGTTTATTTACAATGAAGGAGTAAAATTTAGATAACCTATGAAGGAAAATTAAATTGCAAATTTAAACAAGAAACCAAACTGGTATAAACAATTGTAATGTGAAACAAGATTATTGCATAAAATGTTTTAGATAGCGCCCATTGATAGGGGCGTCAAAATTTTTTCCATCAAGATTTTCCAGTAGGAAGGAATTCTTTCCCTTTGTAGATGTAATCCTGAATGGTCCGAACCAGAGATGATCAAAATTGTCGTGTTTTCCTGCATCTTATTTTATAGCATCCCATTTTAAAACTATACCACCAAGAAGAAACTCTCTATCTTTCACTTTTTTATCGAAAAGGGATTTCATATTATCTTGGTAATTTTGAAGTTTGTCATCTACTTTGGCCATGTTTTGTTGGACTTTGATTATTTGGTTTAGCCTCTTTCTGATGTCATTTGGCTCCTCTTTTGCGTCTTTCCACAAATTCATCACAGGAAAAGTGATATTGATGGGAAGGACAACATCAGTACCATAAACCGTTTGAAAAGGAGACATACCTATTGATTTCTTGGTACCAATTTGATTTTCCCATAAGGCGAACTTCAAGTGAATGTGCCAAGCCTTCTTGTTTTCCGTCAAAACTTTTTTTATTATATTCATCAAACTCTTGTTCGATGATTCATCCAACCCATTTCCCTGAGGATAATATGTTGTAGAATGTCCTAGCACAATGTTATATTTTTGACAAAAAATTACCATTGCCATAGATTTGAAAGCTTGGGCATTTTCCGTGACTATTTTTAGAGGGAAACCAAATCTCGATAAGATGTTCTCTTCCAAGAAGTTTATAACTACCGAATCTGTGACATTCCAGGTTGGAATGGCTTTGACCCATTTCATGAAATAATTGGTAGAAGTCAAAATCCATTTATGTTGAGCACTTGACTATGGGTAGAATTCTCCGATGAATTCCAGACCCCATTTTTGAAAAGGAGACTCAATTTTGGTTGGGACTAAAGGTAGTGTAGGGATATTTTGCTTACCAGAGAACAATTGGCAAGGGTTACAGAATTTGAACTTGACATTCACATCAGTAAATAAATTTGGCCAATAATATCCATCTCTTAGAATCTTGTAGTTCGTTTCCCTCCAGGCGTGATTCCATCCACACACTCCTTCATGAAATTCATTTATAACACTCTTTGTTTTGGGTTCTGTTAAAAAATGTAGAAAGAAACCTAGAGGATCTTTCTAGTACAATTAACCTTCAATAATACGGTATTTAACTGCATGTAGCTTCAACGTCCTTTCTTTGGATGGATTCATGTCACTCGGGCACTGAAGGGTAAGGAGGTATGAAACAATATCGTGATACCAATTAGAGGAAGAAAATGTATCTTCGATCTAGACTATAGGGGATTGATCATCAATTTCCTCTATATCTGGGATATATTTGTGTGGTTCCATGTGATTTATCCCGAGTGCCCTGAAATTTGTTCTGCCAAAAATTTCACCAGGCCCTGACCTTTGACTAGCTTGGTCAGTTTTACTTTTAGGTCGAACTCATGAATTTTAGCTAACCACCGACCTCTTCTTCCATCACTGTCTCATTGTACCAAGATATCTTTGACAGGGCTTGTTGGCACATAAGTGATTATTTTGGAATGTAGTACATAGGTCCTAAAAGCTTTGATATCTTTCACCATTATGTAAGCCTGTTTTTCCAGTATATCATATCTTAATTCAGCATCCCTGAGACTTTTACTGAAAAAGGCTATCGATTGCTAGAAACCTTCTTCNATTCTCCGATGTGAAAGAAAAGATCATGAATTCCTTAGTATATTTTGGACTATTTGACACTGGAGCTTCACTTATAGATTTCTTAACTCGCTCGAATGATGCTTTAGATTCGACAGTCCATTTCATTTCACTGTCTTTCTTCAACATATCTATGATTAATTTGACAATTTAAGCAAAGTTAGGGATAAATCTTCTCAAAACATTTATCTCCCCTAAAAAGGCCTGGATTTCTTTCTTATTTCTAGAAATGTTTATTGTGTCAATAGCCTCGACTCGCTTTGGGTCGACCTTGATTCCATCCTTTGAAACTATATGACCCAGGAGCTTGCCTTCTTACATAGTGAAATGAGACTTCTTAAGGTTTAGAGACAAACCAAATTTTCTGCATTTCTCAAAGGTTTGTTTGAGATGAACTAGATGTTCTGCATCAGAATTGGAGAATACTATTAGATCCTATAAAAAAATAAAAACAAATTCATCTCTCTCACCGATGAAAGCTACATCCATCGCTCTTTGGAAAGTGGCCCATGCATTCATCAAACCAAATGGCATTTTATCATACATGAAAGTTCCCCATGGAGTGGTGAGTGTACTTTTTCTTTATCATCTTCGTGGAAATAAATTTGGTTGTATCCGAAAAAACCATCAATCATAGACATTTTGTTAGCTCCAACTACTTTTTCTAGGACATGATCCATTTTTGGAAGTGGGTAATTTTCCTTCAGGGATGACTGGTTTAAATTCCTGAAATCTACACACAACCTTATCTCTGCACTTTTCTTTCCGACGGGACTAAATTTTCTACCCATTCAGAATACCCGAGTGGAACGATAATCTTTGCGTTGAGAATATTTTTGACCTCCCTTTCTATTATTGGCAAGAGAATAGTATTTATTTGTATCAGCTTTTTCCTAAAAGGTTTGATACCATGCTTCATAGGAATCTTATGTTCAATCACAGAGGTATCGTAAGTTCTTAGATCATCATAGGACCATGCAAAGACATATTTATACTGTTTGATAAATTCGACATACTTATTTTTTACTTGACCTGGAAGGTATTTAGATATATTGACTAGTTTAGGATCCTCCTTAGTTCCTATATTACAGTATTCAACCTCCTCAGGCTGAGGTCATAAGGTATATTTTAAGGGTATATGATCTTGGTCAAACAATATCTCTAAAGGTATCAGACCTATGGGGATCTGATTGTTCTTAATCACTAGAATTTGATGATTTGCGATCTTATCCTGGGACTTTTCAGGATCTTCACCTTCCTGCATGATCCATATAGGATCGTTCTGATTTTCTTGATCTATATGAGTCTCAGAGAACTCATCAACCATTTCTAGGAACCGTTTAATCTTCTCATCATCTTCCAATACTTGCCAATGTTGCACATTATTTTGGATTGAAGGTATGTGTCTCATTTCGATATGATATTTCAGTTTTAGGACAGTAGGTGGTACAAACGTCGCAGTTGCCTTGGCTAAAGAATTTGCCTGCTGATTTTCCATTCTGGGAATGTAGTGAATGTTAAAGGACAAGAAGAAATTATCTATTAAATCCCAGGCGCAGTTTCCGTATGATCCTAGCCTTGGATGTTTAGCTTGGTATTTTTTCTTTATTTGTTTCACAATAAGTTATGCATCACCATAAAATATTAGATGTTCAATTTTTAGTTTCTCGGCAGCCTCTAATCCTAACACTAGAGCTTCATACTCACATACATTATTTGTATAATCAATTTCCCACTGTAATATGTATGAAAAGGGGATAACGTACTCATCTCCAGGTGAAACAAATAATACTCCAACCCCTTCCCCTTGGCAGGACAAAGCACCATCAAAAAACATTTTTCATACTCCTCTATTATTTACACTTTTCTTTGTTTTTTATATTTTTTTATTTTCTTCTTTTATACCTTCTTCAAAATCATCATCTATTGATAAAATACAATTTCCTAAATCTTGATCGGCAGCATAGACTGGGTAATTTTTTGGGTTATGGGGGTCACTTACAGTATATTCCCGTCTAGTGTCTTTGTACAGTCAAGTAAATTGTACACCAAAAATCGGGATTGTAGCTTAATTCATGTCCAGTTGAAGTGATCCTCCTAATTTTGCGCCCCAAGATTTGGATAGAAGCATGTCGTACTTGGGAAGGACGTCAGCAACCACTACATCCATAAGGATACTTTTTACAGGAATCTGTGCAGGATTCACCACCAAATCTTTGATCATGCCTAGACACTTCACCTTTCTAGAATCAAACGAGTATAAGTCTTGATAAGGTCTAGTGATTTCAAGGCCCAATTTTTCCATGATAACTTTAGGCATTAAATTGTGAGAGGCCCCAGAATCTAACATGAAATTGTGAAGTAAGTGATCATGCAGAGTTAATGTAATATAAAACGGAGCAACATAATCCTTAATATTTTCGATGTGAGGACCAAATATAATCACAGATTTTTCATATTGTAGATTGATCACATCTGCATGACTTTCAACCCCAGAAAATTTTATCATTTTAGCAAAAACAATTTTATAAATTGGATTCTTGGGAAGCTCAACCAGGGGCATGGGGATTTTAATTTTATTTAGTTCATTTTCTAAAATAAAACCTCCAGTTTTTTTTTTATTTCTCTAGTTGGAGCTTGCACTTCAATAT
This sequence comes from Picea mariana, assembly GCA_032191745.1. Classification (NCBI taxonomy): domain Eukaryota; kingdom Viridiplantae; phylum Streptophyta; class Pinopsida; order Pinales; family Pinaceae; genus Picea; species Picea mariana. The sequence continues at coordinate 27,677 of JASDQU010710683.1, forward strand.
TATTTTTCTTCTTAGTTTGCGTTGCTCTTGTTTCAACTATTTTAGTTCGGGTATATTGTGTTTCAACTAGTGGTTTAGTAACAACTTCCTTGTTCACTTTATTTCTTGATAAAAACAAA
>JASDQU010710684.1:6529-19685 GCA_032191745.1 Picea mariana
TGTTTTACATTAAATGCTTAAATTAAAACCCTAATCAAGCAATAGAGAGACGTCATCCCCTTTCTAGGGTGACGTTAGCCCCTTCTAGGGAAAATGCAGCCCCCTGGAGCAAAACGTTAGCCCTCCTTGGGCTTCTCCAAGCTGCTACACGTGCCAAAACTGCAAAAGTTGCCTCCCAAAACATCCATACTGTTGGGTGACGTCATGGGCATCTTGGGAGACGTCCAGGACCTTCAAAGGCCAACGTTCCTGTGGAGAGGGCTCAACCCCCCTAGGTACAGGTCTGCTCAACTTCCTCTGGTGGATTCTTCTGCTCTTCCCTGGTACAAACGCTCTGCCCCCTGCTGGGGTCTCAACATCCATCTGGTGGGCTCTTCAGCCCCATGGAGGTCCGAACTAATCATCTCCCCATGTGTACCTGTCCAACATGGTACCTGTCCGTCGGGCATGATCCTGCACATCAACAACTACGCCCTCCATGGGCTCATAAGTCACAGGGATCATAGCAATGCCAATCACATCTAATCATCAATATTTATTAAACATGTGAATAAAACCCCTTTACCCCAGTCTAATGCTCAAAGACATTATACACGTCTGCAAATACAAGTTTGGGGGAAGTGACAAAACGTCCTATTGGGCTAGAGTCTATTGGAAAAGGGTTGTTCCGGCAAAGGATCAAATCCAAGTCATGCAAGTAGGTGAGGTGGACGGGGATGCCTAGGCAAAAGGTGTAGTGATAGCAAGGATGGCTTGTCGGTGGGTGCCTCTGTGGAGGGTGAGCTGTACCTGTCATGGATGTAATGTTTCCAAGCCCATTCATGCCTATTAATCTTCATTTTTTCCAAGATGCTAATCATAGGACACTGGCCTGGCTTGGTGACCAGTGGTGGCAATGTTAGCCACAAACATTTCATGGAAATGAGAAGGTTGGCTTGTGATGAGACCCCATTTCTCTTGGGTATGCCACCAAGAGCCACTACCCTGGCGTGGTGACCAGATGCTGGTAGTGTCATACCGTTAGATGCTCATGGACCTAATAGGTCGGCTCATGATGAGACCTCCTATCCTCTAACCAGGTCTTATCTTATTGTTTTTTATCTTTTTTATTGCTTTTTCTCTCAAGAAGCTAGTCAAGGGACACTGCCCTGGCTTGGTGACCAGAGGTGGCAATGTTACCCACAAATACTTTCACGGAAATGAGAAGGCTGGCTCGTGATGAGACCCCCTTTCTCTTGGCCATGCAACCAAGAGCCACTACCCTGGCGTGGTAACCAGCTGCTAGTAGTGTCATACCGTTAGGCACCCATGGACCTAATAGGTTGGCTCGTGATGAGACCCCCTATCCCTCAACTAGGTCTTGATTTTATTTTTTTACGGGTTCCTTTGTTTCTTGCTGAGAAGCTCTTTATTGCTTTCTCAGGGATCCCTGGGCGAAGCATCTCGAGGTTTTATTCTTAGGCTTTTATTGTCAACTACTTTTACCCCCCTAGCCTTTAGCCCATTCATCCCACAAGGTAAGGTACAAACCCTAAATGATTGGCCTACCCTATGCCCAGACCAATGTAAGGGGATAGGTGAGTGGGAAATAAGGTGGAAAGTGGTAATGATGATGGGAATGGACGATGGATTATTAGAAATCCCCCGAGTGGCAACTCAAAACCTATGGACAACAGCTTGCTAGGGCATCCTGTCATTCCCCCCAGACATGGTCAAGCGGACAAGCATAAGATCCAAGCACTCGTTAGAAACAAAGGAATCAAATGCACATATTCAAAGGTTTTGAGGATCAGAGTGACACATACCATGACACTCGGACTCATTACCTCATGGAGCAAGAACCATCTCTGATRCAAGACCAAGCTGAAGGTGATGGATGCTGCTGCTGCTGCTGACAAAGTGGATGCGCTGAAAGGGAGAAAAGATGGGYCCTCCAGGGCCATGCTCAAGTCGATCTGGCTCTCGGTACTCCATGTCTAGGACCTGTGGGCCTTGAGACATAATCTCCTAGTTATCCCTGAAAGTGGGGGATAACATGGCCAATGTATGAGAAAACACATGAACATGGGATCAAGTATACATCTTGATGTAAGCAGGGGCAATTTTATCCTTGATAGATTCCAAGGTGTYGTGTTACTAAGGGAGTTGGGAGGAGTAAATATTTGAAGGTGTTGTGTCCCCTGGATGAAGGGAAGGTAAGCAAGCAGATTGTAGCATATTATGGGGAAGGCTAGAGGTGTGAGTTCTAGGTTTATTCACATTTSTAAGGTTGCTTCAGGTGAACTTTTTCTTTTTCTAAGTGATCTTTGTTATAAATTTGGAAGATTTTGATAATCAAGATGTTTAAAACAACATATTTTTGGGAAGAGTGGTGGTGGGAGACATCTTGGAGGTATCTGTTTGTATGAGTTTTCTTTCTAATAGACCTAAATGAAAAGGGATCCATCTGGTTTTTGGTGACCTAGAAAAAAGTCTTTCTCAACCTTTAGAGTGAAGTTAATGTCTTCACAGACACTGTTAAGATGAATGAGAAGTTGGTTAAGGTTTTCTTTGGCATGTGGCCAGAGGGAAAAGGTGTCGTCTGCAAAGCATAAACTTTCCCAAACTTTATTCTTTGAGAAAGCTTTTGGAACACATTTAAAAAATGAATAGAATGCCAATGGAATATCCATTTGATTACACATTAGAAATACAGAAACTCGTTGAGCAATATATATGCAATTGGCATCTATGATGTTAATTATGTTCATCTAGACTTTAACTTTGAATGGACAGAACAATGGCAAAAATATTGAATGAACAGAAAAAGTAGAAACATGTTTTGATTAAAATGTTGAAAGACTGTGTTCCCAAAGATTAATAAGAGAACATTTGTGAAACAGCTTCCAAGAAATAGGAATACCTTTGCTAAACAACTATGTAGGATAGGTGTCTTTAAACATAAACTATGAAATAAAATGAGGTGTCCCCTACATTTACTAAAAGATTGAAATCAATTGATTATTGACTAGGATGGTGACATCATAGGAAGTGGTGTATTGTGCATTGCATGGAAATGCTACCTTTAGTTTTCATGAAAGCATTGTAAAACTTCTCTGACTAGGTTGATGCTTCAAATCTTTAACAAAATGTTATCCCCATCAAACTGAATACACTTGAAGTTGCTCTATAGCTATCATTGTTAGGTATTCAATATGGTCCACCCATGACAAACCTTGTTAAGTTAATCACTTCCTTCTTTCCCTCGATCTCAGCAACAAATTATTGTAAGTGATGTGCAAAGTCCCCTACGACATCAACTTCCAAATCATTGAGACCTTGCATCTCCTTTAGACCAAGATGTGTGATCTTGGTTGGACATGGACCATTTGTTGGAGTGGGCACACCAAGTCCCCGGATGAGATTATCAGACAGTGTGTCAGCCCCTTCTCAGTTACGGATGACTCAGCAGGGGAGTCTTCCTCTTCCTCTCCTATTTGTGCTTCTATCTTTGATGTGACTTGACATCCACATTTCATAATCAACATGGATTATGCTTTCTATCTATATTATTTTTTATTACCATTGTCTAGCTTTGGGCTTTTTGCACTCCCTCTATGTACTTACACTTGTGCTTACTGTTATCGCGCAGTTTGTAGCTAGGATAAAAGGCTATAAGATAGAGAGCCAAACTGGCGTAACAGGAACCAATCCCACCCAATGTCACCACAATGGGATGGTTCTTTCTCTTTAGGGAGGTTAGGCCCAGGGGAGACGTCCCCGGTGACCTGGGGTTTTGAAGAGGCAAAAGGCTAATAAGACCAAGATAAGGTTTTCCCCCTTCAAAAGTCACCACACAAATAGATAGTTCGGCCAAAGGCCAATTTAAGAAGTAAAACCCCCAAAGAAGTGTACCTGCCTGGAACAAAGCAACAACAAACTGATATGTGCAAGCTATTTCAATGGATTAGTACTTCATAAGACTATCTGATAAATACATATAAGCAATTAGCAATAAATGTTAACGAAGTCAATGTTTATCAATATCAATGAAAAGTTATAACACTTCACCAATAAATATTGGAACAATGTGGCATTCAATGTAACCAATCRACACCTTATTCAATTAATGCCTAAACCACCATTCAATTGCTCTTAAGACAAAACGTTGTTGCACTAAAGATGTAATAACCAAGGATGATGACAGCACTTAGGGTTAGTAAGTTAGCTAGGGTTAGTGTAGTTAGGGYTTCAAATTCAAAGGATTTTGAGAGTGTTGTAATCAAGTTTCAATTCAACGTTGGAGGACTTTAGATCAGTGCCTTAGAGGGCAAATGGATTCAAAAGTGAAGGACGCAAGGGTTGAAGGAGGAAGGCTAAGGACTAGCGGGAAGAGTTCTGAAGTGCTGCTATGGCAGGGCCTCAGAATCAAAACCCTAGGGGAGAGAGGCTCACTCTGATGTTGCTATAGCAAGGCCTCGTGCTCTCTCCTCCTTCCTTAGGTCAACTTGGCTAGCTCAAATGAAGCACAAAATCAAGACACGAAGGCTTAATGAGGGAGAGTGTTGCTATAGCAAGGCTCTTTCATCAAACCCTAAAAGAAAAACGGCCCTAAGTGTAGATGACCTAGGCCTGGGACGTCTTCTTCCTCTTGAATTCTAAATGGTACGACTAGCAAAGGAGAGGAAGAAAAAGGAGTGTAGCTACGGCTAGGCTCTCTTTTTCTTCAATGGCTGAAAGTTTCTCTATCAGGGGACATGAGAGAAGGACCTACTTGTGTGCTTGTCACCTAGGGTTTTGATTCAACAAATTATAAATATATGCAAGAAAATAAGACTACAACCATTCATTTAAGAAGTTTTGCAGAAAAATACTTACAAGTCATCAAGAAATAACCATGCAAACCGTAGTTGTAACACCTTCCTTCAAGAGAAACACCATAGAATGCCAAAAAGTCTTCCTTCAACAAGTGTGCCTCACTAAATCAACCAAATACCCAAGATAGGGCGCAAATTTCAGACCTCCTTATGGAGTGAATGAGTTGTCATGAAAAAATGAGAGTCAAAATCCCTCATTTATACAAAACCTTGACCTAGTTTTACATTTTAGGTTAGGTAAAAAGGTCGACAAGGCCAAAATATTAAATCATATTGTTTTCACATTAGATTGTCAATCTAAAACCCTAATCAAGCAAAAGGTAAGACGTCACCCCTTTCTAGGGTGACGTTAGCCCCTATTAGGGCAAGTGCAACCTCCTGAAGCAAGACGTTAGCTCTTTTTGGGCTCCTCCAAGCTGCCACACGTGCCAACTGCCCTGTCCATCTGCCAACACGCTCATGATGACGTCATAAGCCTCTTGGTGACGTCCTAGGCCATCTAGAGCCAATGTCCCACTGAAAATGGGTCAATCCCCCTAGGTCTAATTGTGTCAGGGTGCCTCTGGTGGAATGTCCTCTTCTTCTCTGGTGCAAAGTCTCTAATCAACCTCTGTCCTGTCTCTGCCCCCTGATGGGGTCTCAACATCCATCTGGTGGACTCTTCAGCCCCATGGAGGTCCGAACTAATCATCTCCCCATGTGTACCGATCCAAATGGTACCTGTCCGTCGGGCATGGTCCTGCACATCAAAGGCTACACCCTCCATGGGCTCATCAGTCACAGGGATCATAGCAATGTCAATCACATCTCATTATCAATATTATTAAACATATGCACAAAATCCCTAATACATCAGTTAACAGCTCAAAGATGTTACACAAGCTTGCAATACAAGTCTGGAGAAAAGGATAAGGCATCCTATTGGGCTAGTGTCCATAGGAAAATGAAAGTTCCCGGAAAGACCTCATCCAAGCCATGCAAGTGGGTGATGTGGTCAGGGGATGTCCAAGCACGTGGGTGCAGTGAAAGCCAAGGATGCAAAAGTGTTACCTGTGGGTGCCTTTGTAGAAGGCGAGCTGTACCTGTCATGGATGCATTCTTTCCAAGCCCATTCTTGCCTTTATTCTTTTTTGCTTTTTTTATTCAAGAGTTAATCAAGGGACATTGCCTTGGCATGGTGACCAGAGCTGACAGCGTTACCCACAAGTACTTTCACAGAGATGAGAAGGCTGGCTTGTGATGAGACCCCCTTTCCCTTGGCTATGCAACCAAGGGTCACTGCCCTGGTGTGGTAACCAGCTGGTGGCAATGTCATACTGCTAGGTACCCATGGTCCTAATAGGGTGGCTCATGATGAGACCCCCTATCCTCTGACTAGGTCTTGTTTTATTATTTTCCTGAGTCCCTCTTGTTTCTTGCCGAGAAGCCTTTTATTGCTTTCTCGAGGATCCTTGGGCAAAGCATCTCGAGGTTTTATTCTTAGGCTTTTATCTTTTACCAGCTTGCTTTTACCTTCTAGGCCTTTAGCCCCTTCTTCCCACGAGGTAAGGTGCAGTCCTGAAAATAGGTCAACTCAATGCTCGGACAAGGGGAATGGGATAAGTGAGCGGGAAGTAAGATGAAGAAGTGGTGCTATGATGGGAGCAGACAATGGCTTTTTAGAAATCCCCCCAGTGGCAAACCAAAACCTACAGATACAGGCTTGATACATTTAAAGGTTTTAACGATCAAATGCGACACATACCATGATACCTGGACTAATTACCTCATGAAGCAAGAACCTCTTTTGATACAGGACCAAACCGATGGGTGATGGATGCTGCTACTGCTGACAAGATAAAGATGATGGAAGAAGAAAAGGTGGGCCCTCCAAGGCCATGCTCAGGTCAATCCTGCTCTCGGTACTCCATGTCTAGGACTTGTGGGCCTCGAGACATGATCTCCTAGTTATCCCTGAAAAGTGGGGATAACACTTACCAGCCCATTAACCTACTATTATGTACTGTATGTTTAAGGGTTTTCTACATACTGCTTTAGGTTTTCATTTTTCCAGGCATTTTAGATCGATTCATAATTTTGATGCTATATAGTATTGGATTCTATGGATGATACCAATACGATATTTGTTATCTTTAGTACATGACAGTAGAGTTGTATTTCCAATACCTGAAGTGGAGTGTCAATGTTCTTATTCATACTATAGAGATTTAACATTTTCTACAACCCCTCTTTACATGCACGGTCCAAGCCTCACTTCCTCCTAGCCTGTTAATCCTCACACCATCTTGTGATGTGTAACTGCATCAGATATTGCTGTTTTGTATTAAGTGCACATTTGTAGGTTGGTGAAGTTCTTTGTCTATTTAGCTTCTAGATATGACAAATGTGATCAACTTACTGTGCTGTAATGATTTTTGATTGTAGCTTCTGGAGATTGCACAGGTTCCAAAGGAGCATGTAAGTTATCTTGAGGTTTTTAGCTGGTTTTTGACAAAATGCATATTTGCAGATTTCAGGAAACTTGTGGATTTACTGAAAATAATGAATTTATGCAATTTTTTATATGACGTTGAACTGATTTCAGTGCTTAATTGATTTATCATTCAGGTTGGTGAGTTCAAGTCAATTGAGAAATTCAAAATCTTCAATACCAATAATTTGTGAGTGAAATGTGTTGCATATTTGCTATTCATTACATTTTTAGGTGATTTGGAGGATGTCTTATGCAAAAGGTGTATGTAAACATGCAGGTGGGTGAACTTGAAGGCCATTAAGAGGCTTGTGGAGGCTGATGCTCTTAAAATGGAGATAATTCCAAATCCAAAGGCAATACATGTTCTCTTCCACATTCCCAAATAAGCAGTGGTTCTCTTTGAACAACAATTGCAAATTTGTGGCTTTAGGGCCTAGGCAAATCATATTTTCATTCAGACTTCTTTCTAACTTTACAGGAAGTAGATGGGGTAAAGGTGCTTCAGCTTGAAACAGCTGCAGGTGCTGCTATAAGGGTATGCATTGCACTTAATTCTTCTATCATTGATTAACTACTAATTTTAATTTTTGATTCACCATTGTTGTTGTGCAAACTTAGCTGACATCAGCTGTTGTTTGATCCCCAGTTTTTTGATCGTGCAATTGGTGTCAATGTTCCAAGGTCACGCTTTCTCCCAGTGAAGGCAACTTCAGATCTACTACTTGTGCAGGTTGAGTGGGAAGCACTTATCTTTTGAGTGGAAAGTGCCTATCATTTTTATTATCCCTAGCAGAGTCCTAACCATTCTCAATTCTGTTTCTGCAGTCGGATCTTTACACTGTGGAGGAAGGTTTTGTCATTCGAAATCCTGCTAGAGTCAACCCTGCAAATCCCTCCATTGAGTTGGGTCCTGAATTCAAGAAGGTACTTTTTATAGGCTGATTGCCTTTCATTCATGTCCACTATGGTATTTAGAGTCATTTTTCCATGATAATTCCATTTTTGATACTCATTATGTTTCTCTGCAGGTTGGCAACTTTCTAAAGCGTTTCAAGTCCATACCTAGCATCATTGATCTTGATAGTCTAAAGGTGTCAGGTGATGTGTGGTTTGGCAGTGGAATCATCCTGAAGGTTAGCAAGTTTATTTTCTCATGGATTTTCTAACAAAAAAGAAAATTTATTAACAAGTTATCATGCTTTAGGCATATGTGCATATTAACAAGTTAGCTCACTCATTGTCTGAATTGTCAATTTGTTACTGCATGATTAATTACCAAGTTGCTTCCGAGAGAAGATGGTATGTACTTATGAAATAAATATCTTGCATTGGTGATATGAAATCTTTGTGACAAATTCCTATGACATGAATGTTAACAGGAAGTGTTTTCTCACTTTTAAATTGTTTCTCTCCCTTGCTTTTCCATTTATGCTAAATCTTTTCTCCCTACTGGTTCATTTTGTTAACTTGCGTGGGACTCTCCTTTCGACTCAAACATACTGTTCTTAGCTTTGCATTTGTTTGGGCCATTTATGCGGTAATCTTTTCTAAAGCGTTAGAAGACTTGTTACTGTAAAAGTAGGGGGTTAATTGCATGCATGTCACAACCATGGCTTTGATAGTGAGGCTTGAACAAACAATGGGATCCTGTGGTAAACCTCTGTAATGGTTAAGGTCTCCTTGTTAAATTAGCAGGCTACCTTACTGTTATTCATTGGATTTATCCATTTTTGCAGGGAAGGGAGACAACTTAAAAAGTTGTACCACTATGAAGGAATTAGATGTCTGTGTGTGTAAGTACCACTATGAAGGAATTAGATGTCTGTGTGTGTAAGTGAGAACTTAGAAGTCTGTGTTATCACCCAATCTAGCACTTGTGCAAAACCTTCATAAGATGCAAGACAAGTGTAACATATGGAAGTACTTGCCACTGTCACCTTAGCAATTATTTCCCTGTTCTAGTGAAAGATTGAAATCCAACACAAGGAGGCTTCCATAGCAACCTCAAGAAATCCTATAGCAAGATTGAATCAAGTCTACGACCTCCTATCTTGGTTACTCATTGATACCACCAATTAAATCACAGTGGTTAAGTAAAGCAATTTTCAGATTTGTGTGTGAAGTGTTTTAGGACAATAGATGATATCTGCTAAGTCAAATAAGTCAAATAAATGCCCCGAAACAGTACAATTCAAAAGAAAAGCTATGGCTGTCATAAAACTTGTAATAGGAGATGACTACTTCAGTAAAATGACAAGTTATGACAGCAGAAATAAAACAGTCCTAAAACCAATAAAAATGCAATGAAAGAGTGATGAAATGGAAGCTAAAACTTTAAACTTTAACTAACAAATGTTTGATAAAACATACATGGCATGAAGCAACTTCAAAATGTGCAAGACGTCAAGCCCTAGTTAGCTGAAAACTACAACAATAATGTAATAAATGATGTCAAGGGATAATCTAAGGTAAAGAAGGCCATAAACCCTAGACGTTAAGCCACTAGAGGTTGAAAGTTGAAGAGGGAAAGAAATTAAACCTAAATCTACTATAATACGTCAAAGGAGAGGTGGGATTAGGGTTTTAGGTCACTTGTAATAAGGGGAAGACTAGTGTTGTCTAGATTCCTTGGGCATATGGAGTGAACTATGAAATATGCAACTTCTACGAAGGGCAAAGGCAAGAGAAAGCCTCAAGAACCAAACCCCAATTTAGTCCACTACAAACCTTAGGTATTGATTCTTTAGGAGAGCAACTTAAGGTAGTCCACTACAAATCCTAAGAGGCTATCCTATGTCTTCTAAAGACCTATAGCAAGAGATCAAAAATGGATTTTGGTTAAAACCCTAGAACTTCAACTTATAAGAGCAAGACTAGGGTAGTCTACTACAAACCCTAGAAATACCCTTATGCCCTTCAACAAGATTTAAATGAATGATAACAAGGGAAGCTAGTCCACTACAAAACCTTCATAGGGTTTCAAAAGAAAATTATCCGAGGAAATACAAGATAGTATGCAATTATCACCACTTTGATAAAAGATACAGTTAATACATCAAGAATAAATCATCAAAGACTTGAAAAGAACACTTACTAGTCAAATCAATGAGCATCAAAGAAACCCTAACCATGAATCATCCACAAGAAACTTGAAAATCTTCCACTAGATCATCTCCAAGAAAGTGCGCATAAGTTCTCCATGATGAATACGAATGAAGACAAGTGCTAGAAGTGATTCTCCACAAGATGAGAGTTATGATTTACAAATGAGGAAACCCTCTATATATATTTGACAACGCTAGAGCCTCATCTCTCTAAAAGCACCTAAAACACAATGATCCATGATACAAGGTGGATATGTCTCAAGCTGACCCCCAAAATAGCCTCCAAAATAAAATTACAATGCTAATACATCAAAACGTCCTCTCAAAAGTCCACGTGTGAGTGTAGAGGCCAAATAGAAGGTGACGTCATCTTGTCAAGGGGCATAAAGGCTCCAAAGTCACATTCATCCTCAGTAGGTGCAAAGCATTGTCAAAAGTTATGTTCCCTCATCAATATGGTGACATCTCATCATCATCAAAGTGCTAACTCATCATGCATGTGCTAGGTTGGCTCAAGCAAAAGTAACATCACACTCGAGCATGACGTCACCCTCATATGTGTAACATGCCAAGCTCCTAGGGTGACGTCATGGTGGATAAGGGCTCCATAGCCTCTCCGAAGAGGTGTACCATCCTCGTTTAGTGCAATGGTATCCAACCAAACCCTAACATGAAATGGTATCCATCCAACGTCCATGTTGTGGGCTTCTTGCCCTCCGAGTGACACCTCAGGCCATATCTGCAAATCCTCAACCAATCACTGCAACGCCCAAGGTCCAGGAGGTGTTGGAGGGTGTCCAAAGGCATGCCAAACCATGAAGTAACTCAACGCTCATCATCAGGGGCTCAACGTCCTCCATGCATTGTGCAACGTTGTGGTTATAAGCACCAAAACGTTCTTCATAGGAACATCTCCAAGGGTTCATCATCATCAAGTAAGGCTCAGAGAAGTCGAGTGAAACCAACCATCATGGATATAAGAGTCATTAGAATCATACAAAGTAAGCCACATTCTAACACAAAAGCCACATAAGCAATTCACATTAGGTATCTTCTTCAAACTTCACACTAGCTCAAGACTTTATGCAATTTGCCAAGTTTAGGTATGAGAGGACCATCACAAGATCCTATTAGGTGTGTGCCAGTACCCAAGTAGAGGAGTAGTTCCCAAGAAAACCATCAAAGTGTAAGTATAAGTGAATGATGTGACATGGGGTTTACTTCGTGGTCATGGTGTCATTGACATGCAAGGCCATGTGTGGGTTCATCTCCATAAGCACCTTTGTAGAGGGAGTGCTTGGTGCTTGAGTTACCCTTTCCTCGACACTGTGTCTTTCCAAACCCCTATTCTTGCCTTTTCATTTTCATTTATTGCTTTGCAAGACCCTTTTTAGGTTTATGCATTTATTTTTACCAAGATTCAATTAAGTCCTTTTTAATTTGACATGCATTAGGACTTAGGGCAATGGCCTCATAGCGAGGCGATAGAGCTCAAGCTGATCTTTGACTTTTGATTTATCATTTGTCATCCCATTTCATTTTCCATTCGTTTACTAGTTGCGTCAACCTTGGGCATTCTAGCCCCTTCTTCTCATAGAAGGATGAAGGTACAAACCTTTTTGGTGTACATGTAACAACCATTTCCCAAAGATAGGACAATAGAAGGAACATGGATGGAATGTGTTAAGTATGGACGAGAATGGTACGTTACCCCTATCAAGGCCTCCTAGTAGTACCCCTTTTCCCTAGGAGTGACAACACTAGATTAGGACACATATGATGGCCACCAAGGTGAAACAAGGCAAAAAGCATAACTTCCAAGCATCACGATCGATTATCTGACTTCAACCCATGATCCTCAACCTAAATTCCTAATGCATTAAATGTAACACTTTATATGAAAGAATGACTAATGTATCTCATGTGTGCTGGACCACCATCATCTGATGAACCATGTTGATCAAGTGAATGAGATAAGCAATGACGAGGGGGGAAGTATCTAAAGGGCTGCTATCTGTGGAGAATGTTGATCATCGTCTCTGGAATCACTGTTTGCAATGTGGATCAAGAAGAATGATATCCTCTAGTAACAATCTGCTAGGCTAGTTGACCTATGGGATGGGAAGGTTTACATGTGCTACGTCATTTCAACATATAAATGAAAGAAGAGATGAAAGGAGGCTAGATCCATACTGTGATACAAAAATGTTTTGGATTGTTTGTCTGGATTTGACCTTCTCCTTAATGAAGGGAAGTCTCCTCATCTGGATACAATGGCTTACAGTAACTTGCCTGTAATTGAGATCATACTTGAGCCTTGGTTGTCTGTGTCCTATACAAGGTCCTCTTAAGAGAGAGAGAGAGAGAGGGAGTATTATTGATGCAACTTCTAGTTTTTGACATTAATTTGTAGTTGTCAGATACTTATCCTCCCAAGCACTTGTCTATGTGGCTATCTTCAAGATGAGAGGGATGATGTATATAAGTGGAGGTCATTACTCTTCTCTTTTATACGACAAAGATCTTGATTAAAAACACCTATTTACAGGTGAGCCATCTCATAAAGTTGAACCTTATCGCTTGGACAAAACTAGAGAACAACAGTTGGGAAGTAGCATTTTAGGAGTTCCATGTAGAGGACAACAAAGAGAGCAGCAAGGATGATGTGCATTAGAGACAAGATGTTGAGAGCCAACTCAACTGAAGTAGGTGAGACATGTTTG
>JASDQU010710686.1:26029-37283 GCA_032191745.1 Picea mariana
ATTCAAAGAACACAGATAACATAAATACACATCATATGCAGGCAAAACTGCTTTTCTTTGTATTAAGATCAATCTTTGTTTACAACTGTGTACAAGACTGGACTATCACAGACTCTCAGTTCTTTTCTTCCTCTCGCTACTCTATCGCTATTCTTCTCTAATCTAATCTAATGTAAAAAAAAAACGCTCGATACAAAAGATCTCTCTCCTTTTTACAAAAGAGGGCTCTACGAGCTTATCCTCTCCACCGCCTTAGTACAATCACCGTTTCGTTAAGACACCTTAACCTATGACTCATTACATTAAACAGAGATCCAGACCCGACACAGATCTGAACCTACTTACAGTCGGTTATTCTATTGAACCCATCCACACCTGTCCAAAGGCATGGCTTTGGCGTTTTATCAACCTTACACATAAATTCACAGAATTTTATAATTCGAATTTTGGAAATGAGAGGGTCGACGCCTCTCCTTATCTCCAAATGCGCGCTGACGTGTTGTTTTGTTGACGCATCCATCGAGGTGGAAAGATGCTCTTGCATCATACCCCACTGCTGTGAAAAATTCATGAGCTCCTGCTCATGAGCACTCCAGCTATGTTGAAATCCACCCGGATCCCAAATTTTTCTTTGGAACTGTCTACTTGCTCCTATGCTTTGTTGCTACTGTTGTTGTTGCTTCCCTGCTGCTATGGCAGGATCCCTTCTATTCAGCTTCTCCTTGCTAACAATCTCCTCTACTGACCTCAACATTAGCTTTCTGATTTCTTCTATCACCTCTTCCAAGTGCTCCTGTGGTTGGCTCTTCTTATGCAGTCTTTTATGTTGCACTTCCTCCTCTCCATACTTATCAATAGACAAACCTACTTGATCTCTCATATTGTCTTCATCTTCTCTTGTAGCACTAAGTTTCCACTCTACTGCAAACTTCAATTCTGGAGTCCCCTTACTGAATTGTTGCTCAGTTTCTTCCTCTTCTGACAGATTAGCTTCTACCATTTTTCCTTGTGTTGGTTCAGTTCCAACTTCCTCCAGCTCTCTTCAGACTGGAATTCTGCTTCATCTTCTGTTGCATGCTTCAGTGCTGCAGTCATCTTTTGTTCAACTTCCTGGCCGAAATTTCTGAGCAATTCTGTCGAATGCTCTTCTCTTGCAATCTTCATGACTGTCTTCTGGCAGCCATCTTCTGGTTCTGGATTGTTCAACCAATCCTCCAACATGATCAATTCTATCTCCCATGGAGTGAGCATCTCAACTGTGTGCTCCTCTTCCGCTAGGGCAGACATCAGTATCTACTCCTTCTCCCCCTCTTTGACAGTCTCTGTTGGGTGTCTTTCTTCTATTGTTGCATCTACAACACATGCTCTGGCCTCAACTGGGCTACTTGGTAGGAATACCTCAATTTCCCCAATGATCAGAATGCTCCTCTGATCTTCCTCCATCAGCTCTCCTTCCTGATATGAATTCTCAGCTGAGTTCATAAAACTTTCAAACAGTCTACCTTCAATCTCCTCGCCCACCTGGCAACTTAGAATTTTTTTCCCTCTGCTCTCTTGGCAGTCTATGAGATCCTCCCATGATCCCATCTCATTGCCCACCTGGCAATCTGAACTTTCATTACTGCTCCTCTGGCAGTTTATGAGATCTTCTGCTAATCTCGTATCATTGTCGACCAGGCAATATAAATTTCCATTGTTGTCCTCCTGACAGTCTATGACATCTCTCAATGATCTCATATCCTCATCATCACTGAGACCCTTCCCAGTTTCTGGCTCACAGATGTGAACCACTTCCTCTTCTATGTCACTGAGGTTTTTAGCATGCCTCAGCCACTATTTCAACATTTGTTGCTGCCTTCTGGACATCAACTTCTGGACATGCCATTTTGCTTTCCTCTTCAAAGGCCATTCATATGTCCAGTGTACCTTTGCAGCAATCTTCAATGCTAGCCTCTCCATCTTTCCTCTTATTTCTGTGAGCTCTTTATTTATCTCAACTTTGTTTTTTTGCTGGTGGTCCTTGCCCTGACCACCCAGATGGCCTTCAGTAGCCCTTTTCCACCTCTATTTTCAGCTCATCTAGCTTTCTACCATTTACTGCACACCTTGCTAGAAATCACACACGAAGCATCAATACTCCATCTCCTTCATCTGTCTCGCCCTTGTCTGCCATCTACAAACAAAATTTTGTCTTTCTCCTCTTTCTCTTTCGCCTGAAATCTACAGACGAAAATTTCTGCTCTTATACCACTTGATGGTATCAGAGTATTCTCTTTATCTACCCTCTGCTACAGAAATTAAAAATCTGAGCTCTGATACCACTTGATGCAGACCCCCTCCTCTCCAAGCGTTGTGCGACCTCCCGGTCTAGGATCTTCTCAAGACTGAATCGAAACAGTCTTCGATTCCCTGCTGGAACCTCTAAGAAAATAATCCACAAGTCTCTATGAAACTTTCGCCCGCGTGAACAAGCGCTAAGTGCAAGCCTTTTTCCACGTGACCACGCCTTGTGACCACACGCTTATTCGAAAAGGCGCGTCGCGATTTCGCGTATCGGCTATATGAGTCCACCGACTCTCCGTCCTTCGAACTTCCGAGTCCCGAAATTCTGACAAGGATCTAGCGCATGCTAGCTCCTCCCTTATCCTCCATCCATATGACCCTTGACTATGACCCGGGGCCAATCCTTCTAAGCGCGTCAGGATTTCGCGTATAGGGAACTCCCAATGCGATTCACCTCTGTTCTCTTGATCCTCCGATACCCGAAATTGCGAAATATTCAAATCAGATCAACGGTCCACACTGGCGATTTCGCGTTTCACGAATTCTCACAACTCGTACCTCCAACTTCCCGATTTACGAATCAGGGAAACGTTGATCTGTCGCCACGTGTCCTCTTTCAATGGACGATCCTGATGATTTCAGGATTTTGAGTTTCGCAATTTCGCGAATTTCACTCTGCTTCTTCCAAATCCCTTGGTTTTGCGAAATTCCGATAACTCCTCGCAACTACCAGTGCGCCACTTCTCCGAGATCTAACGGCTTGAAAGATTTCAGCTCTTTTTGAATGGATCTTGACCCTCGATCTTATTCAATCTTCAAAATTATTTCCTGAAGGATTTCTCCCGCTCAATCCTCCATACTTGTTCTTTCTTCGAACTTCAATTTTTTGTGCTCCACCTTTGAACGCTTCGACTCTTCAAAACTTAAAAAATTTCCTAAGTGTTTCCTCTCGAGGCTTAGAACCACTACTCCTCCTGAGCTTTGTTCTCGCGAGGTAAATTAAATCCTAGACTCCTCTTCTGAACACTATAATTCTCAAGACTTCGAGAACCTTCGAAGTCTTATAAGCTTCGATGTCTTGTCCGCTATCTCTTCTGAGCTTGAGACTTGAAACAAGCCTTGCTTTGATGCTTGATTTCACTCTTCCTCCTGAGTTTTGGAACTTCTGAAAGGAAAGTTCTTTTCGACTAACTCCCTTTATCCTACGCAATGCACATCTTGCAAAGCAAACAGAGTATTCAGTAACTCTGACTGTGCTATCTCCTGCACCTATGTTCCTTCAAGGTATTCAGCAACCTTGAGACTCCTTGAATTTATAATTCTTCTGGTGTACCCTCCTGGCACGTTCTTCCTAAATTCAACACAGAACACAGATGTGCGCTCTTTGCACTAGCTCACAGAGTTTCAAGACTTTGTTGTGCACTCTTTGCACAGCCTAAAGAACCCAGAAATAACTCAAAAACTCTCAAAGACTAAGAAGTCTATCTTAATCCTACAGATGAAAGTTAACATATACATCTACAGTATATGTTGACATACAGAGATCATTCAAAGAACACAGATAACATAAATACACATCATATGCAGGAAAAACTGCTTTTCTTTGTATTAAGATCAATCTCTGTTTACAACTGTGTACAAGACTGGACTATCACCGAGTCTCAGTTCTTTTCTTCCTCTCGCTACTCTATCGCTATTCTTCTCTAATCTAATCTAATGTAAAAAAAAAAATATCTTGATACAAAAGATCTCTCTTCTTTTTACAAAAGAGGGCTCTACGAGCTTATCCTCTCCACCGCCTTAGTACGATCACTGTTTCGTTAAGACACCTTAACCTATGACTCATTACATTAAACAGAGATCCAGACCCGACACGGATCTGAACCTGCTTACAGTCTGTTATTCTGCTGAACCCATCCACACCTGTCCAAAGGCATGGCTTTGGCGTTTTATCAACCTTACACATAAATTCACAGAATTTTATAATTCAGTTTTTGGAAATGAGAGGGTCGGCGCCTCTCCCTATCTCCAAATGCGTGCTGACATGTTGTTTTGCTGACGCATCCGTCGAGGTGGAAAGATGCTCCTGCATCAAAAGGAGGAGGTCATCGGGATGTGGGTTTGGTGGGTACACGTATGGCTTATGGGGCATAGAAGCACCCATGCAACTATGCATTGAGCTGACTTTGACTCATAAACTGTCACAATATGTTTGAAGTTCCAAGGCTAGGAATTATGAAAAATTTCTAAAGGCTTTTAACTTCTCGGAGCTAGCAGGGACCAATAACTTTTTTAGTAAAGTAGATATTTATTTATAGCTTGGCCCCAATGACTCATATAATACAGCAATTCCAGCCCAAACTGGCTGCAAATCAGATGGCTGGTAAAGCATAGTTACCAAAAACAGTACGGCAGCGTACATTTCTCCAGGAAATGACCAAGAAACCGAAACGGTGCAGAAAGTATTTCTTGGGTATTTTTCTGTCCAGGGCAGCATTTGAAAAAATCAAACTACACATTTTTTTAAAGAAAAAGAAAACAATATAATGCACACCTAAATATTTGTAGTGTTCCGACTAAAAATTTTTTTGATTTTTCTTTGTTTTCCCACAGAGATATTTATACAAACAGTTTGCACACATGTAATTTCTTTATAGAGAGAAAAAAGCAATAACACAGCAGTTACACTATGATACTAGAACAGTAAGATATCTCCACAAATCTGAATTTTTTTCTTTTTATTTAATTCAAACAGAGCAGTGGCATAGCATATCAGATGTCATACTGATAGAAATTTAATAAATCTGACCTCATACACAGCGCTATTACAGATTGGAATAATGAGAAGAATTTCTGCTGTAGAGTGTTATTTGACTTCTGTAGATGGTTATTGAGCTGAATCGACCCCTCTCCACTGTCTATAATGCTGACTCTTGCCTCCACCAAATCTGCACACTCATTTAATAAGAGGTTGCACCCCTTTTTGCAACAGGAAACTCATTCCCACTACAGACTTAGTCTGCTTCCCAAATGAACCCGTCCTGTAGAAGAAATCGACTCTTGTTAGAGAATATGGTCTTCGGAACCAGGAGAAACAATCTGCTGATATCTTAGCTCGATTCTGTCATCCAACTCGCCTCCTGTAGGTGAAGAACTCAGTTCCCTATCCACCATAAAGCGCTCAGCTCATACAATATGGGGTTATCATGCAGACCCACAAATTTCTGAAGGAAAACTCGGCCCTTTAACTCACAGCTCCACCCACTAGCGGTAAACTCGTCCCAACTGAAGTATAACACTCAGCTGAGAGATATTTCAGCCTCTATAAGCAGTTCAATTCCTACAAGCTTCAACTCAGCCGCCACATTCAACAAACTCAGTCACAAATGAAGTAGGAACTACGCTACTCATGAAATCTCAGTTATCAATGAAGCACAAGGAAGAAATCTGGATGACATCTTCTCTAGAATGACTAACTAAGGTGGATTGTCTCACCACCAAAGCCTATCTCTGAAAATCCTCCTAGGGTTTCCATCCCAAGAGTTCCAAAACCACAAAGAGTTCTCTCAAGGAGAAATTAGAAAAAATATTAATGCAAGAATGAGAGAGGACAACCCTCTTTTTCCCTTTTTATTCATCAATTGACTCTTTTACGACCTTTTTACCTTTTAATCAATTTAAGTGACTTTTCATATTCTCAATAGTCACTTAGGCGCCTTTTTCCCTTTTACTCAATCTCACCTTTATAATTAATTAATTCCTGCTCCGATGACATAAATAAAATAATTAATTCCCTTTTAATTCCCTGACTATAGCCCACAGGAATTACTTAGGCCATTTCATCAATTCGTCGAGATGACTCATTTGGAAAGGGACATTACAGTCCTCCCTTCCCGAGATTCCTTGTCCTCAAGCAACTGCAAATTTGGATCCTGCAGGATCTGATCACCCTCCCACGTGGCATCCTTTGTTTATAAGTCATGCCATCTGATGAGGTATTCCCGAATCACTCTGTTACTCAATCTCCTCTCTCTGACCACCAATACCTCCTCAGGAACCCTCCTCAGGAACCAATACTAATTGCCCCTCCTCATCCAAGGGAGGTAGCTTTGCCGACGTGGTGACTTGTTGCCCCGATGCTTTTTTGAGGCATGAGACGTGAAACACATTACGGATTTTTCTTCCCTCCGGCAATTCCAGTTCATAAGCCACTTCGCCAATTCTCCTAACCACCTTGTAAGGCCCATAGAAACGTGGCTTAAGCTTTTATGCTCCGCTCTTCTTCAGTGAAGACTGTCTATATTGTTGTAGCCTCAAGAAAACCAAGTCTCCCACCTCGAAAGTGCGCTTGACCCTTTGTTTGTCTGCATATAACTTTTGTTGATTTTGGGCCATCTGTAGGTTGTCCTTGAGAGCCCTGAGTATGTCTTGGCTCTCTTGGACCCAATCCTTGGCTTTGGGAGCCCTGCTATCCCCAAATGCCAAGTCAACAAAGAAAAGAGCATCATATCCATACAATGCTTGGAATGGCGTCATGCAAATGGACATGTGATGAGTGGCGTTATAGCAATGCTGACCCAGGTGCAACCACTTCATCCATGCTTTTTGTTTCCACGCATAGTTATGTAGATATCCCAAGCCATTTGTTCACAATCTCAGTTTGGTCGTCTGTCTGAGGGTGGTAGCTAGTGTTGGGGGTCAACTTTGTGCCAGCCAATCTGAATAGCTCCTGCCAAAAAACGTGGAGGAACCTGTTGTCCTTGTCACTGAGAATATATTTTGGCAGGACATGAAGTCTGAATACCTCTCTGAAGAATAGCTCCACTACCTGTGCTACCTTATACTCTGAGGATATGGCAAAGAAGTGTGCAAATTTGGTCAACCAATCGATCACCACGTATATACCATCTCTGCCCTGGACCTTTGGCAACCCTGTGATAAAATCCATGGATATATTCTCCCATTTCTACTCTAGAATGGGTAACGGCTATAATAATCCTACATAATGGGTTTTCTCTAACTTGTTCTGCTGACAAGTCACACACTCTCGTGTGCTTCAACACATCATTTTTGAGGCCCTTCCAAGTGAACCTCTCCCTGACTTGCCTGTAGGTTTTCAAGAATCTTGAATGTCCTGCCAATGGTGTATTGTGCATAGCCTCCATGATTTTCTCCTTAAGTGTAGACTCTGGAACTAGATATATATGATCTTTGTAGTAGATGATGTCATCTACCACCTTATACTTGTCATCTCGTGTACTGTGATCCATCGCCTCACAAGCAAATTTGTTCTTGGAATATTCCACCAATAGACAGGATTTCCAATCAATTGAAATCTTTGTAAGCAAACACATCTCTGGCCTCCTGGAAAGAGCATCAGCTACTGCATTTTTCTTCCCTTTGACATACTCAATGTCAAAGTCATAGGCCTGTAATTTGCTAACCCATTTTTGTTGCCTTTCATTCAAGTTCTTTTGCCCCAAGAAGTGTCTCAAGCTGTTGTGGTCTGTTTTAACCACGAATTTTCCACCGACCAAATATTGTCAAAATTTCGCCAAGGCACGCATGATGGCGAGCATTTCTTTGTCATAGATGGGATAGAGTTTCTCCCTCTCCGAGAGCTTCCTCGCATGCAATCAGATGCCTCAGTTGCATCAAAACTTGCTCCTATCCCTTCACCCGATGCAGCGCACTCAAGCACGAAGGGCTAAGTGAAATCAGGAAGTGTTAAAACTGGGGAGGTGCTCATCACTTCCTTCATGCGATCAAATGTCTTATGAGCCTCTTCGGTCCATCTGAATGCTCCTTTCTTTGTGAGGTCTATGAGCGGTGCGGCCAACTATGAAAACCCTTTCACAAACCGTCTGTAATAACTGCAAATCCCAAAGAAGCCACGCACGTGTGTGATATTTTTGGGTGGTGGCCAATCCAATATAGCCTGTATCTTCTCCTTTAGCCTGTATCTTCTCCTTGTGCACCTACACTCCCTGTGCACTGACCACATCTCCCAAGTATAGAACCTTTGTCATGCCAAATTCACACTTGGACTCTTTGGCATATAGTGACTGCTCCTCCATGATGCTCAAAATATCCTCTAAGTGCCCCATCTGTTCCTCCCATGTTTTGCTACATATCAACTGATCATCAAAAAACAGCAGTAAAATCTTTCGCAGCTATTTTCTGAAGAAGTGATTCATGCATGACTGAAATGTAGCAGGCGCATTGGTCAGCCAAATGGCATAACCAAGAACTCATAGTGCCCATAATGGCACCTGAAAGCGATTTTGTGAATATATTCTTCTCTGACCCTGATTTGATGGTAACCGGATCGAAGATCAATCTTCAAAGAGTATACTGCTCCATGCAGCTCATCCAGAAGCTCGTCGATCCTTTGTATAGGGTACCTGTTTTTTATTGTCTTTTTATGCAGGGCCTTATAGTCTGTACACATTCTCATTGTTCCATCCTTCTTAACCAAAACCATTGAAGAAGCAAAAGGACTGGAACTAGGTCTGAAATGCCCCATCTCAAGTAACTCCTTGATGGCCTTTTCTATTTCACCTTTGAATTTCTTGGGATGCCTGTGAGGGGTAGTTATGACCGGTTTGGCTCCCTCCTCCAACTATATAGTGTGCTCAAAGCCTCTGGCTGGTGGTCTCCCTGGAGGTATCTCTCCAAAGACCTTGTCATGTCTGCTCAACAATGCCTAAATATCTGCATGATGATGTTGTCGAGCCTGTGCATTTGCCTATTCTGGGATACAACACTCGGTTGCATATGCTATATCTCCTCATCTGGAAATGGCCTCCATCCTTTTATTAGACATAACCATAGGGGTATTATTTGACATGCCTCTCAAAACAACCTGTTTACCTCCTGGTATGAAGAATTTCATTTTCATTACCTTATAATTTAATGTGATGTCCCCCAACGTTTGAAGCCACTAGACTCCCAAAACTATATTGGAGTCTATCAAATCGATGACATAAAAGTCATCGGTCAAAGTGTAGTTGCCCAATGTCACGACCAACTTGGAAATCTTCTTCGTGCATGACACATTATACCCATCGGCCACTGCTACATTGAACCCCTCAAAGTCCTCAGTAGCCATCCGTCTCCTGGCTACCCAAGCTGCATCAATGAAATTGTGGGTTGCCCCACCATCAATCGGAGCAATAATCCCATGTCCTCGTAGTAATCCTCTGACTTTGAAGGTGTGGAATCTAGGCGTGCCTGATAAAGTGGCGATAGCCACCTCCTTTTCCTCCTCCTAAGGCTTCTCCTCAATAGAGTCCCCTTGCTCATTGCCCTACTCTGGTGCAACCTCTTCTTCCTCATCATTATCTAAATGCACCTCTATGTAGTGAACATTTTCTTTGCCCATGTATCTGTGGCCCTGTGCCCAAGGCTCTTTGCAGCTAAAACATAGATTTTTTTTTCTCAACTCATTATAAGTCGCCTCATCTAACCTCTCCTTACATGTCCTTTCTTTCACGAGAGGTTTTTTATCTTTGCCTTTCAGTGGAATAAATGGTTTGAAGAAGGTCTTTGTCGTTTGGACTACTCCCTCCATGTCTCGTGTCCTGATGATAGCATCCTGTAATGTCTCTAGTTTGAAAGCCTTCACCCAACCACGAAGTGGTTCAGATAGACCTTCAATAAATAACATCACCAACCTCAGCTCACAGATATCTATCACGGTGACTGCCAGTCTCTAAAACTCTGTGATGTAGGCATCCGGTGTTCCCTCCTGCTTGATCTGTGCCAACTCCCTGAAATGTAGCTCGGGATCCTTCTTATCAAACCTCTCCATTAACTTCTGAGTGAAATCCAAATAGGAGGTGATATTAGCATGTCTGAGAGTGACCAATCCATGGTACAACCACTCGTGGGCTTCTCCATCAAGATGCAAGGTAGAGAATTTGATCGCTTCAGCCCCTATCATAAGATTGAGTTGGAAGTATGTGTCTAGCTTATGTACCCATGCTCTGGCTGTGCTCTTGCTAGACCCATCGAAGGATGGAATGGATAGCTTTCCCAGATTCCATGCTAGATCCTTGTTTTGTTGCCCCCTGTTGTGATCCCTTGGTTTATTCCTGTATTTGATTGTGCAGAAGCCCTGTAAAAACATGGTTGCCTGAAACTCATCACCTAGAACTTGATACTCTCAAATAATCTTGAAAAGTTTCACCTGGAACTTGCTGACCTTGATTCTCCGTTTGTTGGTTTCCCAAGAACTGAGGCATAAGGGGTCTGGGGATTGTCCTACTATTGGTCCTAGCCCCCACTTGAATAGGAATCCTCATGTGGTTAGGTGCGGGATTCTCAGGATGGCTGCCCTCACCATTGTTCCCATTGTTCACATTGGAACCCCCTGCAGAATGAGAGAGGGCGCCCTATTTTTCCCTTTTTATTCATCAGTTGACTTTTTTACAACCTTTTTACCTTCTAATCAATTGAAGTTACTTTTCATATTCTCCTCAATAGTCACTTAGGCGTCTTTTTCCCCTTTTACTCAATGTCACCTTTATAATTAATTAATTCTCACTCCAGTGACATTAATAAAATAATTAATTCCCTTTTAATTCCCTGACTATGGCCCACGGGAATTACTTAGGCCATTTCGTCAATTCGTCGAGATGACTCATTTGGAAAGGAACATTACAATATTATGATTTGAATATGATTTGAGTCTTGAGTGGATTTGGATTCACTGAATTATCTCTTATGTGAATAATATGCATAGTGAAGGGGTGTTGTTTCTTATCGCAAAACCCTCTGGGCCCTGTTTCTCCTTGTTAAATTTATAGCAGCTGCAAGAGCCATTCTCCTGGAGGATGGCTAAGACCCTAGACGAGATCTAGGGCCCCCAGTGCACTTCTGGGGTACTTGGTCTGGGACCAAACAGTCAGTGCCATGATAAAAGCCCCTAGATATGTCTAGGGCCCCTGGACATGGTCCAGGGTACCCA
>JASDQU010710686.1:37640-51466 GCA_032191745.1 Picea mariana
GCTTCTTCCAAATCCCTTGGTTTTGCGAAATTCCAATAACTCCTCGCAACTAACCAGTGCGCCACTTCTCCGAGATCTAACAACTTGAAATATTTCGGCTCTTTCTGAATGGATCTTGACCCTCAATCTTATTCAATCTTCAAAATTCTTTCCTGAAGGATTTCTCCCCCTCAATCCTCCATACTTGTTCTTTCTTCGAACTTCAATTTTCTGTGCTCCACCTTTGAACGCTTCGACTCTTCAAAACTTAGAAATTTTTCTAAGTGTTTCCTCTCGAGGCTTAGAACCACTACTCCTCTTGAGCTTTGTTCTCGCGAGGTAACTTAAATCCTCGACTCCTCTTCTGAACACTGTAATTCTCAAGACTTCGAGGACCTTTGAAGTCTTATAGGCTACGACGTCTTGTCCACTATCTCTTCTGAGCTTGAGACTTGAAACAAGCCTTGCTTTGACACTTGATTTCACTCTTCCTCTTGAGTTTTGGAACTTCTGAAAGGAAAGTTCTTTTCGACTAACTCCCTTTATCCTATGCAATGCACATCTTGCAAAGCAAACAGAGTATTCAGTAACTCTGACTGTGCTATCTCCTGCACCTATGTTCCTTCAAGGTATTCAGCAACCTTGAGACTCCTTCTTGAATTTATAATTCTTCTGGTGTACCCTCCTGGCACGTTCTTCCTGAATTCAACATAGAACGCAGATGTGCGCTCTTTGCACTAGCTCACAGAGTTTCAAGATTCTGTTGTGCACTCTTTGCACAGCCTAAAGAACCCAGAAATAACTCAACAACTCTCAAAGACTAAGAAGTCTATCTTAATCCTACAGATGAAAGTTAACATATACATCTACAGTATATGTTGACATACAGATATCATTCAAAGAACACATATAACATAAATACACATCATATGCAGGAAAAACCGTTTTTCTTTGTATTAAGATCAATCTCTGTTTACAACTGTGTACAAGACTAGACTATCACAGAGTCTCAGTTCTTTTCTTCCTCTCACTACTCTATCGCTATTCTTCTCTAATCTAATCTAATGTAAAAAAAACTCTCGATACAAAAGATCTCTCTCCTTTTTACAAAAGAGGGCTCTATGAGCTTATCCTCTCCACCGCCTTAGTACAATCACCGTTTCGTTAAGACACCTTAACCTATGACTCATTACATTAAACAGAGATCCAGACCCGACACAGATCTGAACCTACTTACAGTCGGTTATTCTATTGAACCCATCCACACCTGTCCAAAGGCATGGCTTTGGCGTTTTATCAACCTTACACATAAATTCACAGAATTTTATAATTCGAATTTTGGAAATGAGAGGGTGAGCGCCTCTCCTTATCTCCAAATGCGCGTTGACGTGTTGTTTTGTTGACGCATCCGTCGAGGTGGAAAGATGCTCTTGCATCATACCCCACTGCTGTGAAAAATTCATGAGCACTCCAACTATGTTGAAATCCACCTGAATCCCAATTTTTTCTTTGAAACTGTCTACTTGCTCCTATGCTTTGTTGTTGTTGTTGTTGCTTCCCTACTGCTATGGCAGGATCCCTTCTGTTCATCTTCTCCTTGCTAACAGTCTCCTCTGCTGACCTCAACATCAGCTTTCTGATTTCTTCTATCACCTCTTCCAGTTGCTCCTGTGGTTGGCTCTTCTTATGCAGTCTTTTCTGTTGCACTTCCTCCTCTCCATACTTATCAATAGACAAACCTACTCGATCTCTCATATTGTCTTCATCTCCTCTTGTAGCACTAAGTTTCCACTCTGTTGCAAACTTCAATTCTAGAGTCCCATTACTGAATTGTTGCTCAGTTTCTTCCTCTTATGACAGATTAGCTTCTACCATTTTTCCTTCTGTTGGTTCAGTTCCAACTTCCTCCAGCTCTCTTTAGACTGGAATTCTGCTTCATCTTCTGCTGCATGCTTCAGTGTTGCAGTCATCTTTTGTTCAGCTTCCTGGCTGAAATTTCTGAGCAATTCTGTCGAATGCTCTTCTCTTGTAATCTTCGTGACTGTCTTCTGGCAGCCATCTTATGGTTCTAGATTGTTCAACCAATCCTCCAACATGATCAATTCTATCTCCCATGGAGTGAGCATCTCAACTGTGTGCTCCTCTTCCGCTGGGGCAGACGTCAGTATCTACTCCTTCTCCCCCTCTTTGATAGTCTCTATTGGGTGTCTTTCTTCTATTGTTGCATCTACAACACATGCTCTGGCCTCAACTAGGCTACTTGGTAGGAATACCTCAATTTCCCCAATGATCAGAATGCTCCTCTGATCTTCCTCCATCAGCTCTCCTTCCTGATATGAATTCTCAGCTGAGTTCATAGGACGTTCAAACAGTCTCCCTTCACTCTCCTCACCCACCTGGCAACTTAGAATTTTTTTCCCTCTACTCTCCTGGCAGTCTATGAGATCCTCCCATGATCCCATCTCATTGCCCACCTAGCAATCTGAACTTTCATTACTGCTCCTCTGGCAGTTTATGAGATCTTCTGCTAATCTCGTATCATTGTCGACCTGGCAATATAAATTTCCATTGTTGTCCTCCTGACAGTCTATGACATCTCTCAATGATCTCATATCCTCATCATCACTGAGACCCTTCCCAGTTTCTGGCTCACAGATGTGAACCACTTCTTTTAGCATGCCTCAGCCGCTATTTTAACATTTGTTGCTGCCTTCTGGACATCAACTTCTGGACATGCCATTTTGCTTTCCTCTTCAAAGGCCATTCATATGTCCAGTGTACCTTTGCAGCAATCTTCAATGCTAGCCTCTCCATCTTTTCTCTTATTTCTGTGAGCTCTTTATTTATCTCAACTTTGTTTTTTTGCTAGTGGTCCTTGCCCTGACCACCCAGATGGCCTTCAGTAGCCCTTTTCCACCCTCTATTTTCAGCTCATCTAGCTTTCTACAATTTACTGCACACCTTGCTAGAAATCACACACGAAGCATCAATACTCTATCTCCTTCATCTGTCTCGCCCTTGTCTGCCATCTGCAAACAAAATTTTGTCTTTCTCCTCTTTCTCTTTCGCCTGAAATATACAGACGAAAATTTCTGCTCTTATACCACTTGATGGTATCAGAGTATTCTCTTTATCTACCCTCTGCTACAGAAATTAAAAATCTGGGCTCTGATACCACTTGATGCAGACCCCCTCCTCTCCAAGCATTGTGCGACCTCCCAGTCTAGGATCTTCTCAAGACTGAATCGAAACAGTCTTCGATTCCCTGCTGGAACCTCTAAGAAAATAATCCACAGGTCTCTATGAAACTTCCACCCGCGTGAACAAGCACTAAGTGCAAGCCTTTTTCCACGTGACCACGCCTTGTGACCACACGCTTATTCGAAAAGGGGCATCGCGATTTCGCGTATCGGCTATATGAGTCAACCGACTCTCCGTCCTTCAAACTTCTAAGTCCCGAAATTCCGACAAGGATCTAGCGCATGCTAGCTCCTCCCTTATCCTCCATCCATATGACCCTTGACTATGACCTGGGGCCAATCCTTCTGAGCACATCAGGATTTCGCGTATCGAGAACTCCCGATGCGATTCACCTTCGTTCTCTCGATCCTCTGATACCCGAAATTGCGAAATATTTGAATCAGATCAACGGTCTACACTGGCTCTCCAGCCAACGGCTGTGATTATGTCGCGATTTCGCATTTCATGAATTCTCACAACTCGTATCTCCAACTTCCCGATTTATGAATCAGGGAAATGTTGATCTGTCGCCACGTGTCCTCTTTCAATGGACGGTCCTAATGATTTCGAGATTTTGAGTTTCGCAATTTCGCGAATTTCACTCTGCTTCTTCCAAATCCCTTGGTTTTGCGAAATTCCGATAACTCCTCGCAACTAACCAGTGCACCACTTCTCCAAGATCTAACGGCTTGAAAGATTTTGGCTCTTTCTGAATGGATTTTGACCCTCGATCTTATTCAATCTTCAAAATTATTTCCTGAAGGATTTCTCCCGCTCAATCCTCCATACTTGTTCTTTCTTCGAACTTCAATTTTTTGTGCTCCACCTTTGAACGCTTCGACTCTTCAAAACTTAAAAATTTTCCTAAGTGTTTCCTCTCGAGGCTTAGAACCACTACTCCTCCTGAGCTTTGTTCTCGCAAGGTAAATTAAATCCTCGACTCCTCTTCTGAACACTGTAATTCTCAAGACTTCGAGAACCTTCGAAGTCTTATAGGCTTCAACGTCTTGTCCGCTATCTCTTCTGAGCTTGAGACTTGAAACAAGCCTTGCTTTGATGCTTGATTTCACTCTTCCTCCTGAGTTTTGGAACTTCTTAAAGTAAAGTTCTTTTCAACTAACTCCCTTTATCCTATGCAATGCACATCTTGCAAAGCAAACAGAATATTCAGTAACTCTGATTGTGCTATCTCCTGCACCTATGTTCCTTCAAGGTATTCAGCAACCTTGAGACTCCTTGAATTTATAATTCTTCTGGTGTACCCTCCTGGCACGTTCTTACTGAATTCAACACAGAACACAAATGTGCGCTCTTTGCACTAGCTCACAGAGTTTCAAGACTCTGTTGTGCACTCTTTGCACAACCTAAAGAACCCAGAAATAACTCAACAACTCTCAAAGACTAAGAAGTTTATCTTAATCCTACAGATGAAAGTTAACATATACATCTACAGTATATGTTGACATACAGATATCATTCAAAGAACACAGATAACATAAATACACATCATATGCAGGAAAAATTGTTTTTCTTTATATTAAGATCAATCTCTGTTTACAACTGTGTACAAGACTGGACTATCACCGAGTCTCAGTTCTTTTCTTCCTCTCGCTACTCTATCGCTATTCTTCTCTAATCTAATCTAATGTAAAAAAAAAATATCTCGATACAAAAGATCTCTCTTCTTTTTACAAACGAGGGCTCTACGAGCTTATCCTCTCCACCGCCTTAGTACAATCACTGTGTCGTTAAGACACCTTAACCTATGACTCATTACATTAAACAGAGATCCAGACCTGACACGAATCTGAACCTGCCTACAGTCGGTTATTCTGCTGAACCCATCCACACCTGTCCAAAGGCATGGCTTTGGCGTTTTATCAACCTTACACATAAATTCACAGAATTTTATAATTCGAATTTTGGAAATGAGAGGGTCGGCGCCTCTCCTTATCTCCAAATGCGTGCTGACATGTTGTTTTGTTGACGCATCCGTCAAGGTGGAAAGATGCTCCTGCATCAAAAGGAGGAGGTCATCGGGATGTGGGTTTGGTGGGTACATGTATGGCTTATGGGGCATAGAAGCACCCATGCAACTATGCATTGAGTTGACTTCGACTCATAAACTGTCACAATATGTTTGAAGTTCCAAGGCTAGGAATTATGAAAATTTTCTAAAGGCTTTTAACTTCTCGGAGCTAGCAGGGACCAATAACTTTTTTAGTAAAGTAGATATTTATTTATAGCTTGGCCCCAATGACTCATATAATACAGCAATTCCAGCCCAAACTGGCTGCAAATCAGATGGCTGGTAAGGCATAGTTACCAAAAGCAGTATGGCAGCCTACATTTCTCCAGGAAATGACCAAGAAACCGAAACGGTGCAGAAAGTATTTCATGGGTATTTTTCTGTCCAGGGCAGCATTTGAAAAAATCAAATTACACATTTTTTTAAAGAAAAAGAAAACAATATAATGCACACCTAAATATTTGTAGTGTTCCAACTAAATTTTCTTTTGTTTTTTCTTTGTTTTCCCACAGAGATATTTATACAAACAGTTTGCACACATGTAATTTCTTTATAGAGAGAAAATAGCAATAACACAGCAGCTACACTATGATACTAGAACAGTAAGATATCTCCACAAATCTGATTTTTTTTCTTTTTATTTAATTCAAACAGAACAGTGGCATAGCATATCAGATGTCAAACTGATAGAAACTTAATAAATCTGACCTCATACACAGCGCTATTACAGATCTGGAATAATGAGAAGAATTTCTGCTGTAGAGTGTTATTTGACTGCTGTAGATGGTTATTGAGCTGAATCGACCCCTCTCCACTGTCTATAATGCTGACTCTTGCCTCCACCAAATCTGAACACTCATTTAATAAGAGGTTGCACCCCTTTTTGCAACAGGAAACTCATTCCCACTACAGACTTAGTCTGCTTCCCAAATGAACCCGTCCTGTAGAAGAAATCGACTCTTGTTAGAGAATATGGTCTTTGGAACCAGGAGAAACAATCTGCTGATATCTTAGCTCGATTCTGCCGTCCAACTCGCCTCCTGTAGGTGAAGAACTCAGTTCCCTATCCACCATAAAGCACTCAGCTCATACAATATGGGGTTATCATGCAGACCCATGAATTTCTGAAGAAAAACTCGGCCCTTTAACTCACAGCTCCACCCACTAGCGGTAAACTCGTCCCAACTGAAGTATAACACTCAGCTGAGAGATATTTCAGCCTCTATAAGCAGTTCAATTCCTACAAGCTTCAACTCAGCCGCCACATTCAACAAACTCAGTCACAAATGAAGTAGGAACTCCGCTACTCATGAAATCTCAGTTATCAATGAAGCATAAGGAAGAAATCTGGATGACATCTTCTCTGGAATGACTAACTAAGGTGGATTGTCTCACCACTGAAGCCTATTTCTGAAAAACCTCCTAGGGTTTCCGTCCCAAGAGTTCCAAAACCACAAAGAGTTCTCTCAAGGAGAAATTAGAAAAAATATTAATGCAAGAATGAGAGAGGACAACCCTCTTTTTCCCTTTTTATTCATCAATTGACTCTTTTACGACCTTTTTACCTTTTAATCAATTGAAGTGACTTTTCATATTCTCAATCGTCACTTAGGCGCCTTTTTCCCTTTTACTCAATCTCACCTTTATAATTAATTAATTCCTGCTCCGATGACATTAATAAAATAATTAATTCCCTTTTAATTCCCTGACTATAGCCCACAGGAATTACTTAGGCCATTTCATCAATTCGTCGAGATGACTCATTTGGAAAGGGACATTACAGTCCTCCCTTCCCGAGATTCCTTGTCCTCAAACAACTGCAAATTTGGATCCTGCAGGATCTGATCACCCTCCCACGTGGCATCCTTTGTTGATAAGTCATGCCATCTGAAGAGGTATTCCCGAATCACTCTGTTACTCAATCTCCTCTCTTTGACCTCCAATACCTCCTCAGGAACCAATACTAATTGCCCCTCCTCATCCAAGGGAGGTAGCTTTGCCGACGTGGTGACTTGTTGCCCTGATGCTTTTTTGAGGCATGAGACGTGAAACACATTACGGATTTTTCTTCACTCCGGCAATTCCAGTTCATAAGCCACTTCGCCAATTCTCCTAACCACCTTGTAAGGCCCATAGAAACGTGGCTTAAGCTTTTATGCTCCGCTCTTCTTCAGTGAAGACTGTCTATATTGTTGTAGCCTCAAGAAAACCAAGTCTCCCACCTCGAAAGTGCGCTTGACCCTTTGTTTGTCTGCATATAACTTTTGTTGATTTTGGGCCATCTGTAGGTTGTCCTTGAGAGCCCCGAGTATGTCTTGGCTCTCTTGGACCCAATCCTTGGCTTTGGGAGCCCTGCTATCCCCAAATGCCAAGTCAACAAAGAAAAGAGCATCATATCCACACAATGCTCGGAATGGCGTCATGCAAATGGACATGTGATGAGTGGTGTTGTAGCAATGCTCACCCAGGTGCAACCACTCCATCCATGATTTCTGTTTCCACTCATAGTTATGTAGATATCCCAAGCCATTTGTTCACAATCTCAGTTTGGTCGTCTGTCTAAGGGTGGTAGCTAGTGCTGGGGGTCAACTTTGTGCCAGCCAATCTGAATAGCTCCTGCCAAAAAACGTTGAGGAACCTGTTGTCCTTGTCACTGAGAATATATTTTGGCAGCACATGAAGTCTGAATACCTCTCTGAAGAATAGCTCCACTACCTGTGCTACCTTATACTCTAAGGATATGGCAAAGAAGTGCGCAAATTTGGTCAACCAATCGATCACCACGTATATACCATCTCTGCCCTGGACCTTTGGCAACCCTGTGATAAAATCCATGGATATATTCTCCCATTTCTGCTCTAGAATGGGCAACGGCTATAATAATCCTACATAATGGGTTTGGTCTGACTTGTTCTGCTGACAAGTCACACTCTCGTGTGCTTCAACACATCATTTTTCAGGCCCTTCCAAGTGAACCTCTCCCTGACTTGCCTGTAGGTTTTCAAGAATCTTGAATGTCCTGCCAATGGTGTATTGTGCATAGCCTCCATGATTTTCTCCTTAAGTGTAGACTCCAGAACTAGATATATACGATCTTTGTAGTAGATGATGTCATCTACCACCTTATACCTGTCATCCCATGTACTGTGATCCATCGCCTCACAAGCAAATTTGTTCTTCGAATATTCCACCAATAGACGGGATTTCCAATCAATTGAAATCTCTGTAAGCAAACACATCTCTGGCCTCCTGGAAAGAGCATCAGCTACTGCATTTTTCTTCCCTTTGACATACTCAATGTCAAAGTCATAGGCCTGTAATTTGTTAACCCATTTTTGTTGCCTTTCATTCAAGTCCTTTTGCCCCAAGAAGTGTCTCAAGCTGTTGTGGTCTGTTTTAACCACGAATTTTCCACCGACCAAATATTGTCAAAATTTCGCCAAGGCATGCATGATGGCGAGCATTTCTTTGTCATAGATGGGATAGAGTTTCTCCCTCTCCGAGAGCTTCCTCGCATGCAATTAGATGCCTCAATTGCATCAAAACTTGCTCCTATCCCTTCACCCAATGCAGCGCACTCAAGCACGAAGGGCTAAGTGAAATCAGGAAGTGTTAAAACTGGGGAGGTGCTCATCACTTCCTTCATGCGATCAAATGTCTTCTGAGCCTCTTCGGTCCATCTGAATGCTCCTTTCTTTGTGAGGTCTATGAGCAATGCAGCCAACTATGAAAACCCTTTCACAAACCATCTGTAATAACTGCAAATCCCAAAGAAGCCACGCACGTGTGTGATATTTTTGGGTGGTGGCCAATCCAATATAGCCTGTATCTTCTCCCTATGCACTGACCACATCTCCCAAGTATAGAACCTTTGTCATGCCAAATTCACACTTGGACTCTTTGGCATGTAGTGACTGCTCCTCCATGATGCTCAAAATATCCTCTAAGTGCCCCAACTAACCCTCCCATGTTTTGCTACATATCAACTGATCATCAAAAAACAACAGTAAAATCTTTCGCAGCTATTTTCTGAATAAGTGATTCATGCATGACTGAAATGTAGCAGGCGCATTGGTTAGCCCAAATGGCATAACCAAGAACTCATAGTGCCCATAATGGCACCTGAAAGCGATTTTGTGAATATATTCTTCTCTGACCCTGATTTGATGGTAACCGGATCGAAGATCAATCTTCAAAAAGTATACTGCTCCATGCAACTCATCCAGAAGCTCGTCGATCCTCTATATAGGGTACCTATTTTTTATTGTCTTTTTATGCAGGGCCCTATAGTCTATACACATTCTCATTGTTCCATCCTTCTTAACCAAAACCATTGAAGAAGCGAAAGGACTGGAACTGGGTCTGATATGCCCCATCTCAAGTAACTCCTTGATGGCCTTTTCTATTTCACCTTTGAATTTCTTGGGATGCCTGTAAGGGGTAGTTATGACATGTTTGGCTCCCTCCTCCAACTATATAGTGTGCTCAAAGCCTCTGGCTGGTGGTCTCCCTGGAGGTATCTCTCCAAAGACCTTGTCATGTCTACTCATCAATGCCTAAATATCTGCATGATGATGTTGTCGAGCCTGTGCATCTGCCTATTCTGGGATACAACACTCGGTTGCATATGCTATATCTCCTCCCCTGGAAATGGCCTCCATCCTTTTATTAGACATAACCATAGGGGTATTATTTGACATGCCTCTCAGAACAACCTGTTTACCTCCTGGTATGAAGAATTTCATTGTCATTACCTTATAATTTAATGTGATGTCCCCCAAAGTTTGAAGCCACTAGACTCCCAAAACTATATTGGAGTCTATCAAATCGATGACATAAAAGTCATCGGTCAAGGTGTAGTTGCCCACTGTCACGACCAACTTGAAAATCTTCTTCGTGCATGACACATTATACCCATCGGCCACTGCTACATTGAACCCCTCAAAGTCCTCAGTAGTCATCCGTCTCCTGGCTACCCAAGCTGCATCAATGAAATTGTGGGTTGCCCCACCATCAATCAGAGCAATAATCCCATGTCCTCGTAGTAATCCTCTGACTTTGAAGGTGTGGAATCTAGGCGTGCCTGATAAAGTGGCGATAGCCACCTCCTTTTCCTCCTCCTAAGGTTTCTCCTCAATAGAGTCCCCTTGCTCATTGCCCTGCTCTGGTGCAACCTTTTCGTCCTCATCACTATCTAAATGCACCTCTATGTAGTGAACATTTTCTTTGCCCGTGCATCTGTGGCCCGGTGTCCAAGGCTCTTTGCAGCTAAAACATAGATTTTTTTTTCTCAACTCATTATAAGTCGCCTCATCTAACCTCTCCTTACCTATCCTTTCTTTCACGAGAGGTTTTTTATCTTTGCCTTTCAGTGGAATAAATGGTTTGGAGAAGGTCTTTGTCTTTGGGACTACTCCCTCCATGTCTCGTGTCCTGACGATAGCATCCTGTAATGTCTCTAGTTTGAAAGCCTTCACCCAATCACGAAGTGGTTCAGATAGACCTTCAATAAATAACATCACCAACCTCAGCTCACAGATATCTGTCACGGTGACTGCCAGTCTCTGAAACTCTGTGATGTAGGCATCCGGTGTTCCCTCCTGCTTGATCTGTGCCAACTCCCTGAAATGTAGCTCGGGATCCTTCTTATCAAACCTCTCCATTAACTTCTAAGTGAAATCCAAACAGGAGGTGATATTAGCATGTCCGAGAGTGACCAATCCATGGTACAACCACTCGTGGGCTTCTCCATCAAGATGCAAGGTAGAGAATTTGATCGCTTCAACCCCTATCATAAGATTGAGTTGGAAGTATGTGTCTAGCTTATGTACCCATGCTCTGGCTGTGCTCTTGCTAGACCCATCGAAGGACGGAATGGATAGATTTCCCAGCGTCCATGCTAGATCCTTGTTTTGTTGCCCCCTGTTGTGATCCCTTGGTTTATTCCTGTATTTGATTGTGCAGAAGTCCTGTAAAAACATGGTTGCCTGAAACTCATCACCTAGAGCTTGATACTCTCAAATAATCTTGAAAAGTTTCACCTGGAACTTGCTGACCTTGATTCTCCGTTTGTTGGTTTCCCAAGAACTGAGGCATAAGGGCTCTAGGGATTGTCCTACTATTGGTCCTAGCCCCCACTAGAATAGGAATCCTCATGTGGTTAGGTGCGGGAATCTCAGGATGGCTGCCCTCACCATTGTTCCCATTGTTCACATTGGAACCCCCTGCACCATTGTTACTCCCATGCTTCTGATTTGTCTGGTTACTAAAAATTAACTGTGTCAACAGATGTGTTAGCTGCTACTGCCCAGCAGCTAAGCCTTCTAAGATTTGTATAGCTCTGTCATCATTATTATCTCCCATGACTTCTACTTGTTCCACCTCTAGTCGGTTCTCCCTTATTTCTCCTTCTTCGTTAAATATGTCTTCTGCCCCTCGCTGTCTTCTACTCCTGTAGGTGATATACCTATCGCTCCCTCGCTTCATGACCAGCAAACCCTCCAAGCTGGGAGGATACACTGCTTTGATACCACTGTAGTGTTCCAACTAATTTTTTTTTGCTTTTTCTTTGTTTTCCCACAGAGATATTTATACAGTTTGCCCACATGTAATTTCTTTATAGAGAGAAAAAAGCAATAACACAGCAGCTACACTATGATACTAGAACAGTAAGATGTCTCCACAAATCTGATTTTTTTTCTTTTTATTTAATTCAAAAAAAACATTGGCATAGCATATCAGATGCCAAACTGATAGAAACTTAATAAATCTGACCTCATACAAAGCGCTATTACAGATCTGGAATAATGAGAAGAATTTCTGCTGTAGAGTGCTATTTGACTGTTCTAGATGGTTATTGAGCTGAATCGACCCCTCTCCACTGTTTATAATGCTGACTCTTGCCTCCACCAAATCTGCACACATTTAACAAGAGGTTGCACCCCTCTTTGCAACAGGAAACTCGTTCCCACTACAGACTTAGTCTGCTTCCCAAATGAACCCGTCCTGTAGAAGAAATCGACTCTTGTTGGAGAATATGGTCTTCAGAACCAGGAGAAACAATCTGCTGATACCTTAGCTCAGATCTGTGGTCCAACTCGCCTCCTGTAGGTGAAGAACTTGGTTCCCTATC
Organism: Picea mariana; assembly: GCA_032191745.1. Classification (NCBI taxonomy): domain Eukaryota; kingdom Viridiplantae; phylum Streptophyta; class Pinopsida; order Pinales; family Pinaceae; genus Picea; species Picea mariana. The sequence goes on from JASDQU010710686.1 coordinate 50,021, forward strand.
CACCATAAAGTGCTCATCTCATACAATATGGGGTTATCATGCAGGCCCACGAATTTGTGAAGGAAAACTCGGCCCTTTAACTCACAGCTCCACCCACTAGCGGTAAACTCGTCCCAATTGAAGTATAACACTCAGATGAGAGATATTTCAGCTTCTATAAGCAGTTCAATTCCTACAAGCTTCAACTCAGCCACCACATTCAACAAACTCAGTCACAAATGAAGTAGGAACTCCGCTACTCATGAAATTTCAGTTATCAATGAAGCACAAGGAAGAAATCTAAATGACATCTTCTCTAGAATAACTAACTAGGGTGGATTGTCTCACCACCAAAGCCAATCTTTGAAAATCCTCTTAGGGTTTCCGTCCCAAGAGTTCCAAAACCACAAAGAGAAATCTAAATGACATCTTCTCTAGAATAACTAACTAGGGTGGATTGTCTCACCACTAAAGCCAATCTTTGAAAATCCTCTTAGGGTTTCCGTCCCAAGAGTTCCAAAACCACAAAGAGTTCTCTCAAGGAGAAACTAAAAAAAAACTAATGCCAAAATGAGAGAGGGCGCCCTATTTTTCCCTTTTTGTTCATCAATTGACTTTTTTACAACCTTTTTACCTTCTAATCAATTGAAGTTACTTTGCATATTCTCCTCAATAGTCACTTAGGCGTCTTTTTTCCCTTTTACTCAATGTCACCTTTATAATTAATTAATTCTCACTCCAGTGACATTAATAAAATAACTAATTCCCTTTTAATTCCCTGACTATGGCCCACGGGAATTACTTAGGCCATTTCGTCAATTCGTCGAGATGACTCATTTGGAAAGGAACATTACAATATTATGATTTGAATATGATTTGAGTCTTGAGTGGATTTGGATTCACTAAATTATCTCTTATGTGAATAATATGCATAGTGAAGGGGGGTTGTTTCTTATCGCAAAATCCTCTGGGCCCTGTTTCTCCTTCCGTTGTCATTTCCTGTTTCATTTCCCGTTTCTTGTTTCTGGTAACATATATGTAAATTCCCCACCTAATTAGAGATAGTGCCCGTGAATACAACACAAGCCAGATAATATAAGATGCTCATGGTGGAACTACATGCCATGGACAAAACAGTATCAGCGAATGCTCCAGAACAGCAGATAAGAATGGGAGATGTTAATGTCATCTACTTTTTATAATTTTGATATTATTCTGATTTTCATATGGTGAAGCTCATTGCTTAACCATAACTCGATGGTCGCTGTAGCTTGATAGGTCTGCAGGGCCTGCTTAGTGTTAAATTTACATGCAGCAGCGAGAGCCATTCTCCTGGAGGATGGCTAAGACCCTAGACAAGATCTAGGGCCCCCAGTGCACTCCTGGGGTATGTAGTCTGGGACCAAATTGATAAAGACCCTAGATATCTCTAGGGCCCCTGGTTTGTAACCAGGGTAACCATGCCTG
>JASDQU010710687.1:9677-27735 GCA_032191745.1 Picea mariana
AATTCCTTCTACGAAACATCCACAAACAAATGAATTGGTTTCTCTAGAACAGGAAAAGGAAAAATTTCATCAAGAGACACTAGGCTACAAGGCTAGGGTATTGCAGTTGGAACAAGAAAATGTTAAATGGTCACAAGAGCACACATAATTACTAAACAAGCTTGTGGTTGCATCTCCTACTGCAGAAGTTGGGTGAAACATTGAAGGACTTGTCGAGGCTATATCACAAGTTAGCTTGAAAGAAGGATAAATAAAAGAGATGAAAGGAAGCATAGAGAAATTAAAGAAAAAATTGCAGCAAAAGGATGAAAAGATACCTCAATTTCAAAATCAGAATGAAGTCTTGCAAGAAAGAATAAACAAATTGAAAATGAGGTTAAGAGGCAAAGGTTTGTTGCAGGGGGGCAAGCATATCATTTGGGACTCTATAGTTGTTGAAGCTTCCAAGTTCATATCATATTTGAATTTCATTAATGATAAAGACAACATAGCCATCAAAACCATAAATAAATGCACTTTTGTGAATGAAACTTTAGCAAAGAAACCATCAGAATGGGCCCAAAACATAATAAATCTACTCAACGTTGTTCCTATTGTAGAACCTAAGAATATCGGGGTTAAATACATAACTACATTGATTATCTGGGCCAGGAGGGTTATTGCTAAACATAACCTCTTGAAATTAGTCCAAACTAAGGAAACACAGATGGAACATAGTGTGCAGGAGTTCAAATATTTATTTGAGGAATTTTTTACCAAAGCAATTCCACCATTTTGGGATGGAAAAGGAAACTTGTATGATTAGGAAAAATAAAATTCTCATTTGACTCAGTGTAGAATGGATCATTCTAAGTTTGAAATCCTAGAGGAAAATCTGAAAGGAGCCGTATTAGTTGAGCATCTGATTACAGACTTTGAAATTTTGAATAAGTTCAAACCAATCAATCTTGGACTATCATTCATGTCATATGCTTCCTGCATTGATCTTCATATTCTAATAAAGGAAATACCAAATTATGATATTCGTTTTGACTTGCAATGGAAGGAAATAATGAGGTTGGGTAAGACAAAATGCAATTTTCCAGGGCCCAGTAGATGATGTCCATATGTCACTAAATATGAAAGATCATGTGGAAGACCAAAGCATAACAAGTGGTGAAGAAAGGGACCGAAACGCTATAGTATCCAAAAGTCAGATCAAGAAATGTTTTCTTGTTGATTTTTGTAGTCGGTTTCAAAACCGAAACATTTCTTTGTAATCATTGTAATTAGTTTCAAAACCAAAATGTTTCTTTGTAATCATTGTAATATGTTTCAAACTGAAGGAACTCAACTTGTATAAATATTAGGAGTTCCAAATGTATTATAATTTGGCAAAAGTGAAAGGGCACGATGTAATTTTCTGAAGTTGAATAGAATGCACATGCATATGCCTTGAAATCTGCACGAAAATATTCTAATGGTGGTGGTCTGAGATTTTTCTTCTTTCTTCTTATGTATTTCCTTGTTCTTGATTTAATTCATTATCTTTTGTTTAAATTGGATAGTTAAAGGCCCATAATTCATCTTTTGATGTTCTTGGAGTAAGCAATTTAAACTGTGTTAAGTTCTTCCTAACTAATTCAGAATTCATTTTATTTAATGCTCTGATGCAGTTATATGTTTTTCACTTCTTCTTACACTCTACAAATTACAATTTATAACTCAGATTAATTGCCTCATTTATCCTTTATCCTCTGGAGAGTTCTACCGACCAGTCAGTTCTTCCATTCGCTTTCATAAGTTTGACTCCATAGCCCTAAGTGTCCATCCCCGTCCTTGGCAGCAAAATTATAAAAAACCCTTCAAAGCAACAAAACCTAGCCAGTGATGTATTAAAGAAAACTCATCTATTAAAGACCAAGTGATAGGAGAGATCCCTCTATGAGTTGAGTAGGCTAGTACCCAGCTCTAAAGTGGTTTGTAGGTTACCTATGTCATTTGTTTTATCAACCGAACAAATTTTGTAAAGTGTTAACACAAAGCACCATACAAAATGTATGTCGTTATGTTGAACCAGTTATATGGAGAGTAAAAAAGCACACCCATTCAAACATATTGGCTAGAAATGGCCCATACCATTGTCAAAATAGTACAAGTTTTCAATAGGGAATACATCCTAGCTTTCAACATCTATATAAATATGAAAAACATTCTAGTTATGATAAATCCCTTCTTTTGTATCTCGACCTACTGTATTGATGCAATTTGTTCCTCTATGCAATTTATAGACCTTAGATGGAACTAGGACTAGGATCAACCCCCTATACATGTGTACTACTATGAATTATGAAGCATAAATTACATAAGGTATTTTTATGACATCTGTAACGTTTTCCTTTCCCCTCTATATACTGTATATTTTGGGTTCCCAAGGAACAAAATTTCCATTGAAGTTGGGATTGGGATGAAAGGGGTAACATATTGGTACTTATGTAAATACTACTCGTACATCAGGCTGTATGGAATAACTAGGGCCCCACACCTCTTACCCTAATTTGTTCCAGATTTCCTTTTAATGAGAGAAATTTCTTATCATACCATTGGAACAGGGGTTACCTCACTGCTTTTGAGTAGTAGAAAAAACCTTTGGCCTTTGTTTCCAGTCTACATAGGGAATTGCACCATTTATAATGGCCCTCCTACAAGAACAAAGGTAGATTCCCTACAATATGTGTGCATGTTTCTAGGAGAGACAAAAGGAAATAATCAACATGAGCTTGCAGTTAGCCAAATCAGGTTTTTTGGTCTCACCCATTCTAACATCCATGTTTTCAAAATAGACAAGTTTAAAGGAGTCCTCTTCCATGAAGAGGTTGTACAAAAGTTACCCAATGATGCTGCCAAATAGAAACTCAAATATGATATGGAAGGAATGAAGAGGTTAATAATTGAATAGTTTCAAAGACTTCTCTAGCAAGAACAAGACAATGTGAACATCAAAAAACAAGAAAAGGTTAGGAAGGCAGAAGAGTTAGAACAAAAAACACTTCAAGGAGAGGAAGAGTACCAGAAAATGCAAGATACCGATGAAAGAATAAAAAGAGAAAATGAAATCAAAGAAGAGAAGACTACCCTCCAAAATAAGAAAGTTGAAGAAGAGGCCAAACGAATGGATGATGAGACAAAGGCTAGAAATTTGGTTGATGAAGTAGAGGCCAAACTATTAGCCGAGGAGACCAAGGCTCAAAGGAAGGAAGAAGATTTTTTGAAACAATAGAAATCAAAAGAATTGAGCAAGACTCCAAGCACCCCATCAATGCCCAATCTAGGTATTGCAAGCATACCACCACAGGAATACACTCCCCTCAATGACATCCTAGGTGACTCTTCCTTCTCTTCACAAGATCTAAATTTTGAAGGAACTGTAGTAGTCATCGGAGATTATTATTATGATGATAGAATGAAAAATAATTGAGAAGAGATAAAACAAGATAAAAAGAGGAGAAGCCACCAAGTACAAGTCATCTGTAGGGAGAGTAGTAGAGTGGAAGGTTGGGCCTAACTTAGAAGAATATTTTTCAATACTAGCAAGGTAAGCAAGGTAAGCATTGAAATTTGGCATCATTCTCAGCGAATTGGTTTATAGCATTTGAATCTTACCTTGCCAGCATTGAAATTGGTATCATTCTCAAGGAATTGTTTTATAACATTTGGACCTTACCTTGCCATTTCCCCCCTTCAATGAAACAATACCTTCCATTAGAAGAATTGATAAGGTGTTGGAGTGTAGGAGAGATAGAAAGGTAAGCACTAAAATTTTAACTTAGGTTGGAAAATAATCCTTGGAATAATGCTTGTTAAATCCTGGTATAGTCATCAACATAACACAACACTTTGTGAAGAGCACAATCAAGGAGTTACATCAAGAGGTGTATTCTAAAGTTTGCAATGGGTAATTAATAATTTAAATGTTACAATGAAATAAGGAAAGATATAGAATATTATGAAGGATTATTCCCTCTGGGAATACTATCAAAACCAAATGCATGAGAAGAACAATTTGTAATGACAAATTTTTGTAACTGCTCCAAATGTCCCACTTTTTTTATCAATATTTTTATTTTTAATTAGGAATATGAAGATTCATTTTTGAAAAATTCCTTGGTCCAATGATAGAACAAAGAAAATGTAAATAATCACTCAAATATTATAAAAATGGAAGATTGTCCCTATAAAAGGGATTTTGGTTTTCGAATGTAGCAAAACAATATTATTACTGCAAGTTAATTGGAACCATAAAGACTTTTGAAGATAGTAGTGTTAATGTGTAGGAATGAGATTTTTCTATTTATGCATATTTATCTCTGCAACATGTGAATGTTGGTTTTATGAACTAATTTTCATATGTTTATAGTTACCATAATTTTCACTTTAAGTACAATGACAATATGATCAGTTAGTGAATCAATTATTATTTTCTAACTTATTGTGTTGTTAATGTTTCATGTTTCTTGCTTATATGAATTATTTCTCCCCAAGTAATACACACATTTCACTACACTTATCTTTTAGTTTTCTCCTAATAAGGATATGTTAGAATTAAGTAGAAGAGAAGTGCATATTAGGATTGTAGATACTCATCTTAGCTTATAATTAGTTCTTTAGAGTTTATTTCATCTAATAACCTTTGATTCTAAGATTCATATTTAGTCAGTTAGTTAGTTAGTTTGGTAACCAGGCCATAATATAGTGAGAAATACTACTCCAAGTGAGAGTGGTTCTAATTGGGACCTACCATCAGGCGTTCTCCCTTACCTACATGAATGCATAATTTATGGCCCGCCAACATGTAGCTAGTCCAACCATCATGTCCTACTCATGAGAATTCACTTCATCATGCTCAAACTTAGTATTTTCTATCACATCTTCGTCACTCTGTCCAAATCCAAAGACTAAGTCAAGTTTCTATCCTTTCCTCATTGTTGTTTCCTTCATTTGATATTTTTCAAGGAGACACTTCACAATGTCTAAGTGTTGCACTTCAAACCTATTGGTGCGTCTATACTCTGACTTCCTTCTGCAATTCATTCCATCCACATAACCATCTCATAGTGAGGAAACTTTGTCCTTCACCTTGTTGCACTATGGAGTTACCCCCCAAAAAAGTCATCTACAACAACTTGACTCCACTTTCCACCTCATGGCATAGTTATCCAATCTACTACACACAATCCAGATCACATCCAAGTCTACTAATAATCATGGGAAATATGCACATCTACACATATAACCAACCTTACCCTTGTGACTCAAAGTAAAATCAAGTACACAAGTTTGGATTACTTGGTTGAATTCTCCTCATCTTCGTCTGTGATGTCGAATATGAAATATCTCATTTGCACCAAGAAATTCACATCGAGAATTCCTTTGCTTCATTACTTCAGCACCCATCCATGGTGTTGCATCTACCTCTCCATGCTTTGGAATGGTCATACTTCACCCTCAACCATGCTTCCCCAAATAAAGAGAAACACTCATTCCCAAGTAATATTTTCATGGTGTAATCTACCTATCTGCACAATTGTTGGGATATTATATTATTTACTATGAAATTCTATTCTAATTGGATCAACAGAAGGTCAAGGGTTGAGGTATATCAACAACAAGTCGAAGGTTGAGGTTAGTCAACCGGGTAAAGTCAAAGGTTGAGGAAGTTTGATATGGTATAGGAATCGACAATAAGTCAAAGAGGTCAACCAACCAAATGTTGATAAGAAGGCGTGTGGTGACCGACTGAAGACTGAATCAAGGCCAATTGGTAGTTGACTCGTAATCTGACTTGGAGTCGACTGGTAATTTGACTTGGAGTCTAATGTAATAGAATATTGCGATTTGCGGGATTTGTAGCCAATGACATGCATGGATATGTAACCATTTTTTGGGCGCCAAGTATTTAGGAGTTTTCTTGTTGTAAATACTATAAAGAGGGGTGTTGTAAGACTGTAAAGGCTAATCAATGAATCGTAAGATAGCCAGTATTTATAGAAATCTTTAGATGTAGGTTGTTCGTCATGCAGATGTAATCCAGATTGGCTATAGGGTTGTTATTGCGAAGGAAAGAGGGTATGATGTCGATTATGTATTAGGTGTGGACCAAGGTTAGACATGTAACATTTTATTTGGATTCAATAAGACAACGAGAGATCATAAAGTCAAGGAATGATGATTTTCCCAGTTTGTGTTTCTAGGGTAAAATATTTATGTATTGTGTGATTGCTTTGTCATTTAAATTCTTTATTAAATTATTCTTCTCTTCTGCTAGGTTTAGTGTCAATATGTATCACATTTCTTGACAAGTTGTATCAGAGGGTGGTTATGATTTGACGTGTGTATAATATCTTGATTTACCAATCTTGAATCTGAGAGATAAAACCTATGTGCAGTAAGAGTTGTAAGTCATACATTACGTTAAACAACTTGGTAAATAATGGAAATTAGTTCAAGAATAGAGATAGAAAAAGTCAATGGCTATAATTTTGAGCTTTGGAAGCTTAAAATGGAATATATTCTTGTAGATCGAGAACAATGGATAGTAGTTTGTCTAGGTACGTAGCCGTCAAGCATGTCGACAAAAGAATGGGAGAAACTTTAAAGAAGAGAAACAAGTACAATTCATCTTTGTCTTGCAGATTCAGTATTGTTGAATGTCTCAGGTGAATATTTAACCAAGAAACTATGGGACAGTATGGGAATCTTATACCAATCAAAATCTATGGTAAATAATTTGTTTCTGAGGAACAAATTGTATCTTCTGAGAATGAGTGATGGTGGTTCGATGACTGAGCATTTAGATGTGTTTAATACCATTTTAATCTAGTTACCGTCTGTGGATATTAAAATCACTGAGGAGGAGAAGTGTATAATCCTATTATGTTCTTTGTTAGACTCTTTGGATAGATTAGTCGTGGCTATAGAGAGTAATACAACCACACTAGTTCTAGAAGACATGGTTGCTTCTTTGTTGTTAGAAGAAATGAGAAGAAAGAACATGGAAGGATCGATCAAATATTATTTAGTGGTGAGAGGTCATCTAGTTGAAAGAGATAAAGGAAAATTCTCCAGTAGAAAGTCTAAATTGAAGGGTAGATATAAATATTTGGTTCATTCAACAAGAAGATGTTGGAAATGAAATAATTGTGGGAATTACAAAAAGTATTGTAAGTCGAGGGCGATGGAATTCAGTATGCGATCTGACGAGAAGAGTTTGAAGGAGAGAAATATGACCCCGAATAAGGGAGGTGATTTGTACCTAACATCGACCAATACACAGTTGGATCAAGGTGTTAGTTTGAACGAATCAGAAGCATCCTATCATATGACACCACATAGAGAATGGTTATGCAAGTATGAATGATATGATGGAGGTGATTTGTTCTTGGGGGACAACTCAACAACCAAAATTGTCAGATGAGGAAGATTTTGATTGATACTATAGGATGGGAGGAAAAGAACCCTTTCAGGTGTGCTACACATTCCAAGTTTGGAAAGAAATATGATATATTTCAGTAAGATGAGTGATGCCATAGTGCACACTCTGTTTCAGAAGGATTCATGCAAGATGGTAAGAGGTGCGATGGTCTTAATGAAATGAGTTCGGATTGGAGCCCTATAAAAGTTGTTAGGGAATGTCGACTTAAATGGATGCAACGAAATCGTTTCTCCTAAAGTTGAATCAACTTCTACTCTACTCGGCTCGACTCGGGATGAGTAGGTACAAACTGAATTGAAAAAACATGATAAAATTGACCCGACCATGCTATGGCATGAGAGGATGGGACACATAGTAGAAAAAGGGCTTCGAGTTATGCCCAACAAAGTGATGGTAGAAGGTTTTCCTAAATGTGATTTAGAATTTGACTTTTGTGAACATTGCATTTATGGAAAACAAAGTTAGGTGAGGTTCCCTTATGGTGCGACAAGGGAAAATGGGATTCTAGAATTGGTGCATAGTGATGTGTTTGGCCTGGTTATAGTTCCTTCACTTGGTAGATCCAGATATCATGTCTCCTTCATAATGATTTTTCTAGGAAGACATGGATATATTTCCTGAGGAATAAATCATAGGTTTTCGATAAATTTAAAGAGTTTAAATCTCTTATAGAAAACCAAACAGATAAGAAAATTAAGGTGTTGAAAAATGACAAGGGAGGTGAATTATGTGGAAATGAATTTGATCAGTGCTGCAATTAGTGTGGCATAGAACATCAAAATGCCACACCATATACCCCACATCAAAATGGATTTGTTGAGAGAATGAATGGAAAATTTATAGATAAGGAAAGGAGCATGCGCATTGGTGTTGGGCTCCCACAAGAACTCTGAGAAGAGGTAGTAGACACTGCAAGATATTTCGTTAATATGTTTCCTTCATTGATGTTAGTTGACACGACTCCACATGAGGTATGGTCATGTAAAAATCCTTCGGTTTCACATCTCAAATTATTTGGTTGTGATGAATTTGTGCATGTTCCCAAGGAAAAGAGAAGTAAGATGGAAAAGAAGGAAGTCAAATGTATTTTCATTGGATACAAAGAAGGAATTAAAGGATATAAGCTTTGGGATCATACATCAAAGAAAATACTGTATAGTAGAGATTTGGTCTTCAGAGAAGTGAGAGATAAGTATGAGCCTGAATTTTTTTTCATATCGAGAATGATCCTGAGACTGTGCAGTTTGAACTGGGGAACCAAGAAGATGATTCAAATGAGTTGACTGAATTAGAGGAAGATGTGGAACAATAGACTCTGGTAGTAAGGAGGTCAGAAAGAGTAATAAAAATAGTTGAAAGGTATAGTCCATCTGAATTCCATTCCACATTTTTGTTAACTTCCATCGGCGATGAGCCCAAGTCGGTCGGTGAGGTAGTTGAGTCGATAGAGGGTAATGATGTAAACCCCCCCTCCTACAGGGGCTCATGCAACCTATCATTCTAGGATCTTCTTCTGGAGCTGAATTAGCTCTCGGATCCTTGTTGGATCCTCTCTTATGTACATAATCCCCTTTTACTTTCCTTATGTAGGTCGACAAAAAACCCACAGGCGCTTTAATACTTAACCACTTTTTTTCCTTTGGGTCAAAACCACATGCACTAGCCTCTTTTCCCTGGTAGAATTGCATATGACCGCGGGTTAGAACCAAAATCTTAACTGAAAGGCATTATTCATAGCTTCAGGACTTCGACGCTTCGTGAACATTCACTAATTCAGCACTACAATCTCCTGGAGTGGTTGCCAGCCGAATTTGGTCATAAAGTGTCGTGACCGGCAACTACGTGTCCTATCCCATCTTTCCACTCTCCAAACTTCTACAACCATATATGATGGCTGGTGTGAGTTCTCCCTACTCCATGATCTATGGTGGAGATTAACTTTGAAACTCCGGGCTTCAAGAGTTCTAACACTCCAACACACAATGTCTCTCGGATAATCAAACATCGAACTAATGATCTACAACTGACACTCCTCCTACAACCAACGACTGTGATTAAATCCATGCTTCAAAATTCGGTTTCCTCACTACCAATAAAAATAAAAATCCCAAACAGTCGAACGTCGAATTGGTAATCTATGGTTCACACTCCTCCTATAGCCAATGGCTATGATAAAATTCGAGCTTCGAGCTTCGGGGTTCCTCTCTCCCAATGAACATCAAACTCTCGAAAAGATAAACGATGAATTAGAGAAGAGTGGAGATCTATGCTTGAGACTCTCCACTTGATTGAATACTAAGATTCACTCTGGTGCTTCGGAGTTTTGGGGCTTCGACCACTTTTCAACGACTACCTCTGAAATATCCCAGGTAGCTGAAGTGTCAAAGGACTTACAAATTGATGGCCCCACTTCACTCCCAATATATGAATGGGATTAATTCAGGACTTCGGGCTTCAGAGTTTTATCCTCCTAGGAACGCAAGAACCATTTTTTCCCGAAGTGTTGAATCGTCGAATCGTGAGATATACAGCTCACGTTCTCCTACACTCAGATCCAATGGCTATGAAATGAGCTCCCTTGTTGTGTTCTTCCTCTCTTCTCTTGGTTTGTTCCAATGGACAAGATCTCTTTCCATAGTGAATACAACGACTATTATGGTTTCTCCTCCTCTACGGTTCCACTTCCCTTTGATTTCTCCTCTGACAGTCTCAAATCCTTATACTCTACTTTCGTTCTATGAAACACTACACCTCCTAATCTTGGAACTCATGATAAGTTCTATGGCACACTCCTTACGCTTCTCTCCTGAGATTTTGACTATTCAAATTGCAAATGGGATTGTCCCTTTATTCTCCCAAATACCTTCTTGTGCCCTCCTAACACTCCTACTCTTCCTCTTGACATTTCGAACTTAGTAAATGTGTTCTCCAGTGCCCTCTTGGCACTTTGTGCTCTTCCTCCTAAGATTTACCAACACATTAACAAAGTGTTGCCTGCTTTGACTCCTTACACTTACTCTCCTGACTCTTGGAATTTACAAACTCACCTCCACACTCCTTGCACTTACTTTGTGTAGACTTGCACTATCCCTTATGAGATTTTCCAGTTATGGTGTTCCCAATTGGCACACTCCTCCTAAAATCGAAACTAAGTTCTTGCACACTCCTTGCACTGACTTCTCAGTGTTCTCAGTAACTCTGGTGTGCAATCCTTGCACTAGTATTCTATTGAAATTTTACAGTTCTCTGAGTGTAGGCGCACTCCTTTCGCTTTCTCTGCGCACTCCTTGCATTGGCCTTTCCTTAATATTTTGCACTGCTATCAATGTAGGTGCACGCCTTGTGCTCGCTCTGTGCACTCCTTTCACTATCCATTTTGAACATTGGAAGCTTAAAATGGAAGATATTCTTGTAGATCGAGAACAATGGATAGTAGTTTGTCTAGGTACGTAGCCGTCAGGCATGTCAACAAAAGAATGGGAGAAACTTTAAAGAAGAGAAAGAAGTACAATTCATCTTTGTCTTGCAGATTCAATATTGTTGAATGTCTCAGGTGAATATTTAACAAAGAAACTATGGGACAATATGGGAATCTTATACCAATCAAAATCTATGGTAAATAATTTGTTTCTGAGGAAAAAATTGTATCTTCTGAGAATAAGTGATGGTGGTTCGATGACTGAGCATTTAAATGTGTTTAATACCATTGTAATCTAGTTACCATCTGTGGATATTAAAATCACTGAGGAGGAGAAGTGTATAATCCTATTATGTTGTTTGTTAGACTCTTTGGATAGCTTAGTCATGGCTATAGAGAGTAATACAACCACACTAGTTCTAGAAGACGTGGTTGCTTCTTTGTTGTCAGAAAAAATGAGAAGAAAGAACATGGAAGGATTGATCAAAGATTATTTAGTGGTGAGAGGTCATCTAGTTGAAAGAGATAAAGGAAAATTCTCCAGTATAAAGTCTAAGTCAAAGGGTAGATATAAATATTTGGTTCAGTCAACAAGAAGATGTTGGAAATGAAATAAGTGTGGGAATTACAAAAAGTATTGTAAGTCGAGGGCGATGGAATTCAGTATGGGATCTGACGAGAAGTATTTGACGGAGAAAAATATGACCCCGAATAAGGGAGGTGATTTGTACCTAACATCGACCAATACACAGTTGGATCAAGGTGTTAGTTTGATTGAATCAGAACCATCCTATCATATGACACCACATAGAGAATGGTTATGCAAGTATGAATGATATGATGGAGCTGATTTGTTCTTGGGGGACAACTAAACAACCAAAATTTTCGGATGAGGAAGATTTTGATTGATACTATAGGATGGGAGGAAAAGAACCCTTTCAGGTGTGCTACACATTCCAAGTTTGGAAAGAAATATGATATATTTCAGTAAGATGAGTGATGCCATAGTGCACACTCTGTTTCAGAAGGATTCATGCAAGATGGTAAGAAGTGCGATGGTCTTAATGAAATGAGTTCGGATTGGAGCCCTATAAAAGTTGTTAGGGAATGTCGACTTAACTGGATGCAACAAAATCGTTTCTCCTAAATTCGAATCAACTTCCACTCAACTAGGCTTGACTCAGGATGAATAGGTACAAACTGAATTGAAAAGACATGATAAAATCGACTCGACTGTGCTATGGCATGAGAGGATGGGACACATAGTAGAAAAAGGACTTCAAGTTATGCCCAACAAAGTGATGGTAGAAGTTTTTCCTGAATGTGATTTAGAAGTTGACTTTTGTGAACATTGCATTTATGGAAAACAAAGTAGGGTGAGGTTCCCTTATAGTGCGAGAAGGGAAAATGGGATTCTAGAATTGGTGCATACTGATGTGTTTGGCCTAGTTATAGTTCCTTCACTTGGTAGATCCAGATATTATGTCTCCTTCATAGATGATTTTTCTAGGAAGACATGGATATATTTCCTGAGGATTAAATCATAGGTTTTCGATAAATTTAAAGAGTTTAAATCTCTTATAGAAAACCAAACAGATAAGAAGATTAAGGTGTTGAAAAATGAAAAGGGAGGTGAATTATGTGGAAATGAATTTGATCAGTGTTGCAATTAGTGTGGCATAGAACATCAAAACACCACACCATATACCCCACATCAAAATGGATTTGTTGAGAGAATGAATGGAAAATTTATAGATAAGGAAAGGAGCATGCTCATTGGTGTTGAGCTCGCACAAGAACTCTGAGAAAAGGTAGTAGACACTGCAAGATATTTCGTTAATATGTTTCCTTCATTGATGTTAGTTGACATGAATCCACATGAGGTATGGTCATGTAAGAATCCTTCGGTTTCAGATTTCAAATTATTTGGTTGTGATGAATTTGTGTATGTTCCCAAGGAAAAGAGAAGTAAGATAGAAAATAAGGAAGTCAAATGTATTTTCATTAGATACAAAGAAGGAATTAAAGGATATAAGCTTTGGGATCATACATCAAAGAATATACTGTATAGTAGAGATTTGGTCTTCAGAGAAGTGAGAGATAAGTATGAGCCTAAATTTTTTTTCATATCGAGAATGATTCTGAGACTCTGCAGTTTGAATTAGGGAACCAAGAAGATGATTCAAATGAGTTGACTGAGTTAGAGGAAGAGCTGGAACAATAGACTATGGTCGTAAGGAGGTCAGAAAGAGTAAGAAAAATAGTTGAAAGGTATAGTCTGCCTGAATTTCATTCTGCATTTTTGTTAACTTCCATCGACGATGAGCCCAAGTCGGTCAATGAGGTAGTTGATTTGGTAGAGGGTAATGATGCAAACCCCCCCCTCCTACAGGGGCTCACGCAAACTATCATTCTAGGATCTTCTTCTGGAGCTGAATTAGCTCTCGGATCCTTGTTGGATCCTCTTTTATGTACATAGGCCCCTTTTAATTTCCATATGTAGGTCGACAAAAAACCCACAGGCACTTTAATACTTAACCCCTTTTTTTCCTTTGGGTCAAATCCACATGCACTAGCCCCTTTTCCCTGGTAGAATTGCATATGACCGCGGGTTAGAACCAAACTCTTAACTAAAAGGTGTTATTCATAGCTTCGAGACTTCAACACTTCGTGAACATTCACTAATTCAACACTCCAATCTCCTGGAGTGGTTGCCAACTAAATTTGGTCATAAAGTGTCGTGACCGGAAACTATGAGTCTTATCCCATATTTCCACTCTCCAAACTTCTACAACAATATATGACGGCTGGTGTGAGTTCTCCCTACTCCATGATCTATGGTGGAGATTAAATTTGAAACTCTGGGCTTCAGGAGTTCTAACACTCCAACACACAATGTCTCTCGGATAATCGAACATCGAACTAATGATCTACAACTGACACTCCTCCTACAACCAACGACTGTGATTAAATCAAGGCTTCAAAATTCGGTTTCCTTGCTCCCAATAAAAATAAAAATCCTAAATAGTCGAACGTCGAATTGGTGATCTACGGTTCACACTCCTCCTATAGCCAATGGCTATGATAAAATTCGGGTTTCGAGCTTCAGGGTTCCTCTCTCCCAATGAACATCAAACTCCCGAAAAGATAAACGATGAATTAGAGAAGGGCAGACATCTATGGTTGAGACTCTCCACTTGATTGAATACTAAGATTTACTCTGGTGCTTCGGAGTTTTGGGGCTTCAACCACTTTTCAACGACTACCTATGAAATCTCCCAGGTAGCCGAAGTGTCGAAGTTCTTAGAAATCGACGTCCTCGCTTCACTCCCAATATATGGATAGGATTAATTCAGGACTTCGGGCTTCAGAGTTTTATCCTCCTGGGAATGCAAGAACCACTTTTTCCCGAAGTGTTGAATCATCGAATCGTGAGATATACAACTCACGTTCTCCTACACTTAGATCCAATGGCAATGATCTGACCTCCCTTGTTGTGTTCTTCCTCTCTTGTCTTGGTTTGTTCCAACGGACCATATCTGTTTCCATAGTGAATACAACGACTATTATTGTTTCTCCTCCTCTACGGTTCCACTTCCCTTTGATTTCTCCTCTGACAGGCTCAAATCCTTATCCTCTACTTTCGTTCTATGAAAAACTACACCTCCTAATCTTGGAACTCGTGATAAGTTCTCTAGCACACTCCTTACACTTCTCTTCTGAGATTATGACTCTTTGAACTACAAATGGGATTGTCCCTTTGTTCTCCAAAATACCTTCTTGTGCCCTCATAACGCTCCTACTCTTCCTCTTGACCTTTCGAGCTTAGTAAATGTGTTCTCTAGTGCCCTCTTGGCACTTTGTGCTCTTCCCCCTAAGATTTACCAACACATTAACAAAGTGTTGCCTTCTTGCACTCCTTACACTTACTCTCCTAACTCTTGGAATTTACAAACTCACCTCCAAAATCCTTGCACTTACTTTATGTAGACTTGCACTATCCCTTATGATATTTTCCAGTTCTAGTGTTCCCAATTGGCACACTCCTCCTGAAATCGAAACTGAGTTCTTGCGCACTCCTTGCGCTGACTTCTCGGTGTTCTCAGTAACTCTGGTGTGCAATCCTTGCAGTAGAATTCTATTGAGATTTTACAGTTCTCTGAGTGTAGGCGCACTCCTTTCACTTTCTCTGTGCACTCCTTGCATTGGCCTTTCCTTAATATTTTACACTGCTATCAGTGTAGGTGCACGCCTTGCGCTCGCTCTGTGCACTCCTTTAACTATCACTTTTGAGTTTATGACTGGTTCTGGTGTGCCCACCTGGCATGCTCCTCCTGAACTCGAAATTGAGTTATTTCACACTCCTTACTCTGGCTTCTCAGAGTTCTCAACAACTCTAGTGTGCACTCCTTGAACTCCCTTGAGAGCCCAAAACACTCACAAATTGACATAGACAGGGAATTCTATCTATTCCTTCAAAGGGAACATAATTGCACTCATGGAATTCACATATGCATAGTAAATATTCAACAAACATTCAAAAATCACATATTCATTCATAGACAACACACATAGGGATTCATATGTAAGGAAATATGCTTTTCTATCAAATTTGAAAGCTTTTTACAATGGGTTTACAATGTTTACAAGAAAATACTGCAACAAAATATTTGTTCTTCTCTCCTTTCCTAAATTTCCCTCTCTTTAGAGATATTCTCTTCTCATTCTCTTCTCATAATTCATTCTCATGCATTATTCTTCTTATGATCTCAATACATTGATTCTTAAAGAAAAATAGGGTATTCTCGAGCCTTCCTCCACCTACTACATTAAATTACAATTAATTAACAACTCATCTAAATTGGATCTATGTTCATCTACCTGTCAGCCATTAAAGGAGAATTACATGCAGCCTGTACAAATAAAATGGGTCTACCCTCCTCAATCCTTTACAATATTTATTACATTAATTTTGAGATTTAAACCCAAAATGAGAAGGATGGTGTTTCTCTCTCCTTAGGATCTTCTCCCTCCATGTGGGTTGTTGCGCTAGTTGTTGATGCACTACTAAGTAGGAGTTATTCTCTTGCATCATACTCCTCTAGTGAAAAAAATCATGAGCTCCTGCTCATGGCTCCTCTGCTATTGTTGTTCAGATCCTCCATAGTCCCAAACTTCACTATGGAGTTGTCCACTTGCTCCTCTACCTTTCTTCTTCTATTTTCTTTGTTGTTGTTGCTAGATCTCCCCTTGGTTTCCAAATTTTATGGTGCAAGTATCCATTTATATTGCCACTGCAATATCCTCTTGTCATCCTCCACCTATTTCTGATGGTTTCCTTTGTTGTCTTGAACATCAGCCTCCTTATCTCCTCAATCTCTTTGTCCAACTTGTTTATGGGTTGGCTCCTCTCCTGCAGTCTGCCTTGTTGCATATCCTCTTCTACCTCAATCTCAAATTTGGCTTGTTGGATAGTCCTCCTCTAGGTTATTGCTCCTTCTCCCAGGGATTCCAATTCTTCATACAAATCAAAAGGAAGATCATCCTGATCTCCCATGCCAACTTCATCACCTATGGAATTAGCTCACCACTCCACTGCAAACTCCAATTCTGCAACAATATTACTGAGTTGTTGCTCAGACATCTCTTTTGATAATTTTATTTCTTCTAGTTTCTCTATTCCTCTGTCATCTCCTTGGGCTGGCATAATTCCAACTTCATCTAGCTACTCCTCATGCTAGAATTATTCTACATTCTTAATGACTATCACCTTCTGGAAGTCTTCCTCTGTCTTTGGATTTTTTAACAAATCCTCCAATAGATTCAAATATTTGTCCCACTGAGTGAGTATGGCATCTGAATGCTCCTCTTGAACATTCCTTTGGCTCATAACTATGTGAGCCTATTCTTCTTGAATCTTGTGGGTGGATTTCAGTGTATGCTCCTTCTCCTGCTCCATAATATTTTTTGTTCAGTCTCCTTCTTCTTCTTTTCCTCTCCTTTGGCCATCTCCATGGGCCAATTATTCTTCTGGTGTCTCCTGCACCATTTATTCATAAACATGATCCCCTACAAAGCTCTCTCCAACAGATATATTGATCCCTACTATCAACAGTTTGCAATGTTGGTGATCTTGTCCTTCCTCCTTCTCTCTTGTCAGCACTCCTTGTTGATATATTTCCTCCCCTATCAACACTCCTTGTTGATATGAACTCTCCTCTGATATCTTGAGACCCTCAGATAGTATCATCTCCTCCTTCTCTTCTCTCAACACTCTTTTCTGATCTAAACTCCTCTTTGAGTTCCTGAGACTCTCAGACAGTCTCATCTCCTCCTTTCCCACCTGGAAACCTGACTTTTCCTTTCTTCCCTCCTGGAATTATTTGAGATCTTCGACTAATCTCTTCTCATTTCTGTCTTGGAAATATATGATATCTCCAACTGGCCTCTCTTTACCATTGAGGCTTTATCCATCTTCTGGTTTTCTTCTGTGTCCTTGAGGTTTTCCAGTTTCCTCAACCACCTTCTTAGTATCTGGTTTTTCCTCCTGGAAATCAATCATTGGATAGGAATCTTCACCTTCTTCTTCATGGGCCACTCATACCTCCCACCCTCTTGCTCTCCTTATTGCATGCTCTGTCATTTCATAATCAATATATCGATTTCCTCTCTAGTCTCCTTGAGCTCTTTATCCATCCCCTCTTTTCTCATCTTCTTGAGGTCTCCTCTTGGACCTCGTCTATGGCCTTTAGTAGCCATTTTATCCTCTCTTATTTGAGATTCCACTTGCTCACTTTGAGCTAGAATCTGCCTCTTCCAAGGTCTCCTTTCTTAGCCTCTGGTTCACCTCCTGGAACTTTCTCCCTGATATTTTACACTACCGCTGAGTGTAGGAACACACCTTGCGCTTTCTCCTCCTCTTGAGAAATCCTTTCTCTCTTGTTTTTTTCACTCCAACTAATCACCTTAGGAGCTCCATAGGATATCCTCTGCTCCAATAAGCCAACTGTTCCTTTTCTTCATCCCACCTAGATTTTTGTTGCACACTTGAAATAATTATTCACACAAAGAATAAGCACTCTGCCTCTCCCCCTTTGCCTTCTTTCTACAGACAAAATCTCACTCTTATACCACTTTATGGTATCAAACAAAAATCTCATTAAGTCTCT
>JASDQU010710688.1:32610-42896 GCA_032191745.1 Picea mariana
CTCTCCGAGATGCTGAGTTGAAGTATGATATACTAGAGAATCATTCTTATGCACTGGTCAAAGCACTCAAATCCTTTAGGGTTTATGTGTTACAGTCTATCACAACAACCTTTGTTCCTAGTAGCAATGTCAAAAAGATTATGGTCTAGCCAGACAGTGAGGGAAAAAGAGGGAAGTGAAATGTCAAACTATTGGAGTATAACCTACACATAAACCCCACCAAGATGATCAAGGAACAAGGACTTGTGAAGTTGTTATCAGAATCAAACTGTAATGTGCTATAATTTCATCAAATCTTCACCTAATCAGACACACCCCTCATACATCCTAGACAAAACAACTTATAGGTATTTGAAAACTACTCCTCTTGACCTTGGTATAAAAACATCATTTATTTCTTGCATCATTTGGAATGTCCACCATATGTCAAGAATACAAAGGCTAGGTCTCTCAAATTGAAGGCTATCAAATTATGCATTTCAAACCAGAGCTTGTATTGGAGGGATCCTTCTAGCATCCTGTTAAAATGCCTTGATGAAAATGAAGCCAAACAAGTCACAATAGAAATGCATAAAGGAGTATGTGGAGGACACCAACACTGGAATTCCACAACTCTCAATATCATGAGGGTAGGATACTACTAGCCCACCCTTTTCTTTGATGTGTTTTCTACTTTCAGTGCCTGCAATGAATGTCAGATATTTGCAGGGAAACAAAAGTTATTGTCACTACCCCTAAAACCTATCATTGTCAGTGGTCCATTTCAACAATGGGGGTTAGAATTCATAGGAGAGATAAATCYACCCTCCAGTGGACAACACAAGTGGATCCCCACTGCCATCGCCTACTTCACCAAGTGGATTGAGGTTATGCCCACTAAGAATGCCATTGACAAGGTGATCATGAATTTTCTGGAAACTAATATTTTTGCCAGATTTGGCTGCCCCAGCAATATTATGATAGACAATGCCCAAGAATTCAATTCCAAATCCATGATTGACTTATGTGGTAGTCATAAAATTTCCTTGACAGATTCCACAACCTATTACCCTCAGGGGAATGGTTTGGCAGAATCATCAAATAAAACTCTCAATTGGATTATCAAGAAGTTGTTGACTGAAAACAAGAAATCCTGGGACTCTAAACTCAAGTATGCTTTGTGGGCCGACATAATCATCACCAATAAAATTTTGGGAACCTCGCCATTTCATCTTGTTTATGGCATAGACATTGGTTTTCCCACTCAGCTTGGTATACCAATCCTAAAATTCTTACAGGAAGAGATTGAAGAGACAAATGACATCCAAAGGAGAATATTCCTGATTATAGAAGTTCAACAAAAGAGAGAAGCCTTGGATAAGAGGATAGAAGCATACCAGAACAATATCAAATCAACTTTTGACAAGAAAACCAAGAAGGAAATCTTTCAAAAGGGTGACTTGGTCTTGAGGTGGGATGCCATAAGGGATGACAAGTCCAAGCACGGTAAGTTTGACAACCTATGGTTTAGCCCTTTTAAGGTGGTATAAATTCTGGACAACAACACATTTATCCTGCACAATCTAGATGATACAAAGATCTTCGGAGGCCCAATAAATGGACACTTCCTGAAACACTATTTTGTTTAAGGATGAGGGAAATTCCCTCTTGTATCATAGATTATTTCCTTTTATTTTTTCATTTGATTACTTAGTTGTGTGTGAATAAAGACTCCGTAGCACAACAAAAGAACTGGGGTGTAGTTGCAGTTTTCAGTTCAATAAAATGCATGGCTGAGGGACAATAGCAGATGCACAGGGATGGAAGACATCAACAGAGGTAAGTGAAGAAGGTGAGAGAAATATTTAATCCCAGGCACTGATCTATAGTTATCAACACCTCACATGGACGTTTTATCCCAAATTGGAGCCAATGTTGTAGCCTAGGTCTACACCCCTGCCCTTTTCCCTATTTTACCCTGTCCATCCATCAATTCTGATTTTTTTGGTTTTTACACCTCAAAATTACTCGCTTCGATAGTGTCACAAGTGTCATCATTACGAGTGTTGTAAGTGTTGCATCTTGTCTGCAAGTGTCGCATATTGACTATAAGTGTTGCAAGTGTCAAAAACATCATACTGCCATATTGCATATGTCGTGCCTCTAACAACATCATAAAGACACTTAAGACACTTCAAAGGGTGGTTTGGAAGAAGAGAAATTACTTGACAGGAAGTACAAGCCTTATTCCATTGGAAAAACCACTAAAAAATGAATTTTGGAGAGGAGCACTCCCCTACCCAGTGTCAGGGAGTTTTGACACTCCCTGAGCCTCTTTGGGGGAGTGTTCGAGTTCCCTATGCACCCTTATGGGGGATCACTACCCCTTTTCTAAGCAATTCTGGATTTGTTGAGGAAAATCAGGGAAGAATCCCTCAATTCCTGAAGGTAGTTGGATTCAAATAGATGGTCAAGGCATAATCTTAGGGGAGATCCTCAACTAAAGGAGAGGAATCCACAACTTATCCCAAAGATCTCTCAAGCGGTTGGACCTATCCAAGGTTATATAAGGAGGCCTTCTCATGGTGAAAGGCACAAGGAAGATTGAGAAGTATACCTAACTTATGATTTCATAAGAAGGTATTGAGGATAGAGACTAGAGATTGATACCAAACTTTTGATCCTATAAGTGGTATTGACAGAACACAATGGAGATTGAGAATTAAATCAAACTTATGATCTCATGAGTGAGATGCCATCAAAGCAATCAATGGAGATTACTTGAGAAAAGGGGTTGGACAAGGAGAACTGGAAGAAGTTGTTGCACCTTCATTCAAAGGATTGTAAGTACTTTTACTTGTTCTCATTAATATAATCAATGCTTGGCCTATTTCTTTCAAAATTGTACTTTTTCCATATGATTTTGTTTGTAGTAGATGGATCTCTATTTGAGCTGATCTCAGTAGAGTAGGAATTTTTTTGTACCTTTGTTTTCTTTCCAGGACCTATCAGGGAGCTCAAGATCAAAGCTCAGCTCGGACTTTGCAAGGACAAACGTCGCTAATAAGGTACATATCTTTATCCTTAACTTTCATTTAATAGATTGATTGGATATAAAAGGAAGTCAGTGTCCATGTTAAGCACTTTTCTGTCTTTGCCTTAGGAGTCTAGAGACCAAGAGGGAATCCACTTGTCCGCAGGGGGATTCACCTACAATACTAATTGGCGACTCCACTGGGAAGGAGCTCTAATTTTTATTTACATTCCTATATCTTGTTTTGTCCCTTTTCCCACTGATTTGATCTTCTCCACATTATCTTTTTATTCTTAGATTTGTTTGATTGCCTCATTATGTCATCAGGATCACCATGATTGACTGAATTTCCTTCATTTTTTGAGTTTTTGGACATTTTTTCTGAGTTTTGGAGCAGAGAGCTCCCCTCCTGTTGCTGTCAGAGTGTTATCACTCCCCTTTAGCCTTACATAGAGTTCTAGAATGCTCTGGTTCCCCTTACACCAGAGTGCTACCCCATTTTTGTGTGAAATTCTCCAGAATTTTCATCTTCTAAAGCTATTTCTTGGTTTTGGTTTTTGCTCAGGGTCCCATACTCACAGTCCATCTTGATATTGGCTTTAAAACACCCTTATTTATAGGAATTCATCCTCTTTTGTTTGGATTTTTTGACATTTGTCCTTACTTTACAATTTGTCCTTCACGATTTGGAGTCAATTTGTCGTTTTCTTCTCGTTTATTTGAATGAGTGAAAACTTTGTAAGGGGTTTCAAAGGTCTTTAGTACTTTTATTTATGATCTTTGAGTCATATTATCCAAGCTATTTCTCCTTCCTTTTGAGTTTTTGGCTTTTTGTTTCTTGTTTGATCACAACAAGGGTGTCTTTTGGTTTATATGAAGATTGCTTCCAGATTGCTTAAATATCACAACTCTTGAAGTCTGATTAGCATAAGAAGATTTACATCTACTGGTTATCAGTCACATATAAACATTTTAGCATTGCATTGGATTCCTTATTGAGGACTATTGCATGAGGTCATTTCATCTTAGTGTTTGAAAGTGAAAAGGAAAATCCTTTTCCTTCCCTTAATTAGACATTCATTGAAAGAAAATATTGCTTATCATTTCTTATGCATGTTTTGGGAACTGAGTCATAATATCATCAGTTTTCACTCTCATACACCTATGAGTAAACAAAAACCACTAAAATCAACACTTAGCTAAAATTTATCAGACTTTTTACATCTTTGTTAGCAAACCTACATTATTTTAACGTGTAGGGCTTTGGAATAGGTTGAAAGGATAAATTTCCAAAGCTATCAAACAAACTAAGCATCTTGCGATAGGGAGAGAAAATCCAATTGTCGTATAGGTTTTCTGGGATCCCCCTCTCACATAGGGGTTACGCACGAGGTCACATTCGGGAGAGTTACGAAGATTATCCCTCCGTGGTTCAACTCTTTGTAGTGGTCGGATCGTATATTGGGGGTCACTTGAGGGTATACCCATGATTATGTGTGGGAGCCTCTCGAGTATATTTTGGACTTGTTATCCTGCCCATACGTTCGGATCATACTATCGAATCTACCCGCCCAGGGGATGACTGCGAGTTGGTGACCTTAGTAGCCATAATATTTAAGGTCTCACATAAGGTGGCGGTGAAGTGAAGTCTCACTGTACCTGGAACAGACGTTGGTCAAACTCACTCGGGCTCCTTGGAGGGTAAATACACAATTACTGTGTGGAAGATTGCACCAAGGTGTAAGTCCTTTAAGAAGGTCACCAACGTAACTGATCCACCCACTTTATCCCCAACTCTTCCTATTTTTATCTCACGATGTTGTATTTCATCACCAATGAGTGGTTTCATTGTGGGAAGGTTTTGTTTGATTGTTTTCTTATTAGATTCATAGCGTGTGTTGGTTGTGTTACTTAGTGGACCTTAGGTCAATTCAGTGTTAACGGAATCAAATCCTGAGAGTACCAATGGAGGAACCCCTTCTCCTAGGGAACCTTATACCTTTCCTTCTTTTGGAAACTTTGGTCCTCCATACATTGCCACACTGAGTCTTCCGAGACTCACCATCGGATTACCGGTTTGGTTGTTCCCCACTCTGGTGATCTCGAATCCTCCCAATGTTTCAACTGCACCTAATAATTTAGATGTCAATACACCACCCACACATCAACCTCATGTCGACTTTTCACCTTCTTCGCCCATTAAGTCTCCTTCCATTTCTCCTTCTTCGCCTAGTGAAAGATCTAAAGAAAGTAGCCAGGTTAATCAGAAAAACAAGAAACGAAAAGAGAAGAAGAAGAAGAGCCTGAAAAGGACCAAGGCCCCAACAACAAAAAATGTTGGATCTAAGCAAACAGTCACTTTTAATAGTACTGGGAGTGTTGATGAGGTCAACAAGATTAAAATAAAGAATCTGAAACAAAAATTCCCTTGTAGTCTTTGTAAGGGTGACCACTTTCTGAGGGATTGCCCTGGTATTCCCAAGGTCTTAGAAATGTGGTCCTCCACATCATTGGCCTCTTCTGGTCATGTTGGTGATACCCCGTCAGCTAGTGACGTTAAGGTTGGTGAGAAGAAGACAACTGTCAAATTCCCTTGCATGTTATGCAAAGGTGATCATTATTCTCACCTTTGTCCTCGTATGGAAGAGGCTTCTTCTCTTTTGGAAAAACTTCAACTTCCAAAAGGTTATCGTAAGCTTTCCCCCAACCCATCATTATTTGATGGACTGGTCAATCCAGTTCCATCCCCGGTCAGTCTGTTTGATCAGATGGTCAATCTAGTTTCATCCTCGATTGAACCACAAACCCAAGTAGATGATCCAATTCCGTCATCAATCAGCCCCACTTTTCATCTGGAAAGTGAAACTCAAGTGATTGATCCAGTCCTATCATTGGTTAGTCCCACTCTTCATCAAAAGAGTGTAACCCAAGCGATCGATCCATTTCCACCCGTCAACCTCATTCTCCCTTTGGAGAATGAAACCCAAGTGGTCGATCCGGTTCTATCATCGGTCGATCCCACTCCTCCTTTGATGAGTGCCAAAGTGACTGATCCAGTCCCTTCCTCGGTCACTCCCACCCTTCATCTGAAGAGTGCCAAAGTGATTGATCCAGTTACATCATTGATCAATCCTAATCTTCCTTTGAAGAGTGCCAGCGTGGTCGATCCGATCCCATCATCTATCGATCCTACTCTCCCTCTAGAGAGTAAACACGATACTGCCGACATTTTTCTTGTTGATACATAATCTATCGTGCTGGGGGGCATTCCTCATTCTCCCATGAAACCCCCTCCAAGAAATGATGCCATCCTTTTTTATTGGGGTGCGCTAACCGGACCTCGTCTTCCTTCTCACATTCCTTTCCAGATTACAATACAAGTTTGTGTCGGGATGTTCCTCAAACGCTGATAAATGAAGGTGCGTCCATTAGTATTTTGTCCTTTATTGCTTGGCATGCTTTGGGTTGTCCTCAGCTTGCGTCGGTTACACAGAATCTATTAGCTTTTAACAGAATAAATATTCAACCTTTAGGGACCCTTCCTCAGTTTTCAGTAACTTTGGGAGGGAAAATTGTCTTTATTGATGTCATGGTAATCCGAGACCCCTTGGATTTCACTTTACTCCTTGGGCGGGATTATGTCTATTCCATGAAAGTTATTGTACCCACTCTTTTCGTTTGATATATTTCCCTCACGATGGAATAATTGTGACTGTTGATCAACTTTCATTCATCGGTCCTTATTGCATTACCTCCCTAAATGGTTCTTATATGATGACAGTATCGCCCCCGCCACATGTTAATTATGTGGCATTGTCTCCCATGACTTTAACTTCTGATGATTTGGATCCAGTAGTTGACATGGTTATCTCTTCGATAGGGCTATTGGAGCATGATCTCCTTACCCCTATCATGACCCTCGACATGTGTTCATTCCAGAGTGATTTTCTTCCATCCATTGAAGATCTCTTGGAAGCCGTGATCGAGTTTTGTCCCTTGACCTAGTGTTCTTCTAGAGTGTTATTTTCTTGGAAGCCATGATCAAGAAGAGTCCACAAGCATAGTTTCTCTTCTCTGTAACAAGCTTGTTAAAAAATGAAATAGAGGTCAAGAGCATAGTTTCTCTTCTCTGTAGTAAGCTCGTTAAAAAATGAAACAATCACCTCTCTTGATTCTTCATTTCATCCACCCTTATCCTTTTTCTCCATCTAGTAGAGAAATTGGTGACAACCTTATAGTCAGTGAATGAATTGAAGCTTGGAGGGCATTTCTCCAGCCTTTGATGATCATTCTGGAGTTAAGCCACTAGCTTTCAAGCTGGGGGCATACCGAGCTTAGTCTTTTTTCTTTCTCATGCTCATAAATACATGAGATTGCATCTAGGTAAAATTTTATCTCTTTTTTGGACCCACATGGATATACAAAAAAGGAACCCCTTGGAGTTGTCTTTGAGCTCTTTTCAGACTCTCTAAACATGAAAATATTGCCGAGTGATCTTGCTTCTTTCCCACTCGTTAAAAGGTTTAAAAGGGTGTCTTTCAAGTGATAATTTATCTCTTTTTCGGCCTTGCGAGACTAAAATTACGAAAAAGGACAACATTGGAGTCGGCTTTAAGTTGTTTTTAGACTCTCTAAATATTAAAAACCATCGAGTGTACCTTCTCTGGACTCGTTAAAAAATCATACATTGAAGGGCCCATATGGGATCGAACCCTTACTTCTTCCAGTTCGTTAAACAAATGAAGAGGGACTTATCAAAGGTGAGTCATATCGATCATGTGTTACCCTCCTCGAGATCGTTAAATTAAAAAGACGTACTCGTCTATCTAGATGGGGGAAAAATTGAAATAAGCAAGTCAAGCAGTTTTTTGAGAACACTACCAGTAGCCCTTACAATCACCCTTGAACACGACACTTTGTCTTTTCACACATTTTAATCCACTGAACCTCTGCATTGAGCCAATCCTCTGAGTTTCTTTTACTCCTTTGGGTCACTTGACGAAAGTCACAACATCCACTGCATCATCAAGTTTTGGTCCATGTCAAGTTTATGTTGTTGCGCCTCAGTGTTCAAGGGAAGTATCTGCCTCAAGAGTCAGCCATCACAAATATCCTGTTTCAATACTCGTGTCATTCCATGTTCATTTGATCTACCAATTACATCTTTTTGTCAGTTTCATGTCATTGATGAGGGATACATCAAGGCCCTTCTTCGACGAGTCTATTCTTGTCGACTTCGACACATTATCCAGGAACTAGACTTAGAAACCAGTTAGTACCTTGGGACCTGCATGCCTCAATGGCAGGCCTCCTCGTTTCCAACACTAGGTTGACAACATTGAACTCTGATCAGACGATTCCACGGATGTTCAACTTCAGCTCATCTATTCACATTCGTCGAAATGTACTAGAGTACCTTGGGAATTATTGACATCAATGGTGATATCCCTTGCGCTTGTTAATGGTTTACATCATTGACTGGTAATCAAGTGGTTTCTGCCATGTTCAACATTAGGACATCTATTCACATGGTTAGATTTGTACTACATCGGGATCAGTAAGAAGACCCTGGGTTGAGTCATCACTCTTATATGTACTTTGCCCAGGTTGCGAAGGAGTTCTTTTGAACTATGACACATATACTGTTACATAGATCCACTTTGTATTGGTTGTGGCTATGTCTTGTCATCTCATAGATCCACTGTGTATTCTTTGTGGCTATGATCAGTTCAGATCATAGGAGTATAGATCCACAGTGTATCTTCAATGGCTATACCTTTTGTCAATATAATTATGGATCCGCAGTGTATTTTATGGCGGCCATACCTAAAGAGTATTTATCACTCAAGCATAGGTATGCCTGCCTTGGGTTTTGAAACATGTCATAATATTTGTTTGATGGTTGTGTGCATCTTTTTCTGGTCTCTCTGCATCCATACCCTTGCTCGAAAAAGTCTACAAAGTACTTTAGTCATCATCATCTTCTAACTTCATACTTTGGGGGGTAATATAATTTTTAAATCTGTGAAGTAAAGCAATGCATATAGATTCTTAAGAAAAACATAATTTAATCAATAACTCATTCACATAGTACACAGAGATCTATACCAGAAACCCTCAACCGGGAAAACCTTTCTTATATTCATTATGTCAAATTTCACCATTCACCATACAATATATACAATGTTTTTATGTATTCTGTAGATATCAAAACCCTAATCCCTTAATCCGGGATTAATTTGCAAAATCGCTAAAAATAGAAAAAACCACCCCAAAAAATTTTCGAGGCGTTGCCCCGAGCTACTGCCCGTTGTCGGACGCTGTGTGTAACCAGGGGGGGGCATACCTTCCCCCCCCTGGGACCCCCCTAGGAAAGCGCTCGACGCACACAGCACAAACAGAAGCAGTTGTCATATCTGATGCGCCCACACAGACAGATGCAAAGAATATAACACATACCCAACAGGCAATCTGTTACACCTCAAAATTACTCACTTCGATAGTGTCACAAGTGTTGTCATTACAAGTGTTGTAAGCGTCGCATCTTGTCCGCAAGTGTCGCATATTGACTATAAGTGTTGCAAGTGTCAAAAACATCATACTGCCATCTTGCATATGTCATGCCTCTAACGACATCATAAAGACACTTAAGACACCTCAAAGGGTGGTTTGGAAGAAGAGAAATCACTTGACAGGAAGTACAAGCCTTCTGCCATTGGAAAAACCACTAAAAAATGAATTTTGGAGAGGAGCGCTCCCCTACCCACTGTCAGTGAGTGCTGGCGCTCCCTGAGCCTCTTTAGGGGAAGTGTTTGAGCACCCTGTGCACCCTTATGAGGGAGCACTACCCCTTTTCTGAGAAATTCAGGGTTTGTTGAGGCAAATCAGGGAAGAATCCCTCAATTCCTGAAGGTAGTTGGATTGAAATAGATGGTCAAGGCATGATCTTAGGGGATATCCTCAACTGAAGGAGAGGAATCCTCAACTTATCCCAAATATCTCTCAAGTGGTTGGACCTCTCCAAGGTTATATAAGGAGGCATTCTCATGGTGAAAGGCATAAGGAAGATTGATAATTATACCTAACTTATGATCTCATAAGAAGGTATTGAGGATAGAAACTAGAGATTGATACCAAACTTATGATCCTATAAGTGGTATTGACTGAACACAATGGAGATTGAGAATTATAGAAAACTTATGATCTCATGAGTGAGATTCCATCAAAACAATCAGTGGAGATTACTTGAGCAAAGGGGTTGGACAAGGAGAAC
>JASDQU010710688.1:50543-62423 GCA_032191745.1 Picea mariana
ACTACCTCACAATACTGCCCCTCTCACTGCGCTCCATCTATCCTCCACTCATACTCTCGTCACCTCCTATGTATCTAACCCTCCTCTCACCACACACTACCTATCACCTCCCTCCCGTGTGTCATCCCACGTCACCTCCACTCACATTCTCAATTCCTCTCTCCACATCATCTACATCTACGTAGTCCACATCCACTCATATCATTTCCCATTGGGCTTTGGACTCCACGTCTCCCTCCATGACCGTTGAACCAACGAACTTTCTAGCAAATATTTTTGAAAGTATAGATGACAAATGACGAGTTGAAACAAAGTGCACTTAACAACTGAGATCTTTGTTGTAGACAGAGGGTTATGTATTGGTCTTAGTTACATATCTCTCCAGAAATTCAGTGAAGAAGAAAAATATCTGCCCATATAGCCAGTTACCCTCTAGAATCATCAAACAACTCACAGGCATGCCAGGGCTCGATACAGAACTATGTTTCGTCACTCTTAGTTTTTCTGCCAATCACAGTTCATCCAGCGCATGCATCAATTCATTCTCAGAGAAAATAACAATTTTTAGTTAATCAATTCTAGAATTATTTTAGATTAAATTAATAAGTGGTATTTTGTGTGTGATAAGAGCCACTCTCTTGGTTAAATTAAGTGTGAAGCGCACATTTCTGTAATCCATGCAAGTTTTAGTTGAATTAATAATTTGTTCTACAATCAGTTATCTAGAGTTAGGTCTCAGTCTCAGATGGAAAGTAACCTCTACAACTCTGTTAAATATGCATTCTTTGTATGTTTCAACGGTGGGGAGTTTTGGAAGGAAAGTAGAAGCAACAGAAGAATTGGACCAACTCAGTTAATTGTAAAGTTTTCTACCTAGTGAATATATGTTGATGACAATTGTATTCTCTTACTCAAATCCTTATGTGTTGACTCTTATCTTGAATGTATATTTTGTGATGTGTGCAATGTGGATTTCCTTATTCTTTCAACTATTGTTTTAGTTTATCTTTTGTTGATTATGTAACCTATTGAACAACTATTTTTTAGTGACAAATCCACTATTTTGCAACATCTTGAATGATTTGCATCTAGATGTTTGCCTGAGTCTTGAGATATTATTTTAGGTCTTAGTTTTCACACAACAAGTGATTCATTGCATTTCTTGTTATTGTTTCTTGTGTCTGTATTTTCATATCCCCAACTGTCTATTAACATCCATACCATTAGCAAAGGAGAACCTACTTTTATGCTAAGTGACCTGTCCAACCAGAGTACCATCGTTGAAAACCTATCCTTAAGATTACCAACAAAAAACCAACTTTCTAAAGAATAATCATTCCAAAACTCATAGGTGGCCTAGCTTTTCCCCATAGTAGTCAGGTGTATACCTTAGGACCAACACCTCCTTTGAGTATAAACTTTTCTTGAAAAAATTTCTTTTGTTTGTTCTCTTGTTTCCCTTTTGATTATTTTTTTCCCTTTTAGAAGATTCTTCATCACTATATTTATTATTATGAGGACATTTAGAATAAAAATGACCAGTACCACTACAATTAAAACATTTCAATGGAAGCATACCTTTATACTTGTCGGTTTCTTTCTTTAATTTTCTTATGAAGTTTTCATCTCTTCATTTTCGTCTAAAACATCACTACAATTGCAACCTAGTTTTGAATTTTGCTTGTTCTTATTCTTTTTCTTCTTGCATTCCTTGAAAGTTTCTTCCTTCATGACTGGGTTCTCCTATTCTTTTCTCATTTCAAAGGCTATAAANCATCGTTGAAAACCTATCCTTAATATTACCAACAAAAAACCAACTTTCTAAAGAATAATCATTCCAAAACTCATAGGTGGCCTATCTTTTCCCCATAGTAGTCAGGTGTATACCTTAGGACCAACACCTCCTTTGAGTATAAAATTTTCTTGAAAAAATTTCTTTTGTTTGTTCTCTTGTTTCCCTTTTGATTATTTTTTTCCCTTTTAGAAGATTCTTCATCACTATATTTATTATTATGAGGACATTTAGAATAAAAATGACCAGTACCACTACAATTAAAACATTTCAATGGAAGCATACCTTTATACTTGTTGGTTTCTTTCTTTAGTTTTCTTATGAAGTTTTCATCTCTTCATTTTCGTCTAAAACATCACTACAATTGCAACATAGTTTTGAATTTTGCTTGTTCTTATTCTTTTTCTTCTTGCATTCCTTGAAAGTTTCTTCCTTCATGATTGGGTTCTCCTATTCTTTTCTCATTTCAAAGGCTATAAATATTCCATGTATCTCGTCCATGCTCAATGTACCAATATCTTCTCTTTTTTCTAGGGATAATATTTTAGGATAAAATATCATAGGAAGAGACCTTAATACATTTTGAACAACCATTGATTCATCAACTTCTACTCCCAATCCCTTAATATTTTTAACTATTTCGTCAACTCACAGAAGATAGGCCGTAATGCCTTCATATTCCTTCATTTTAAATTGTTCAAACTTAACTTTAAATATTTGAAGCTTAGCTCCCTTAACTTTGGCATCTCCTTCATAAATCTTTTGCAGTTTATCCCAAATATCATTTTCACTGTCACAATGCATAACCTTGATAAATACTGAATCAAATATACTTCTCATAATAGTACCTTTAGCCTTTGATTTTTTTTTCATTGAGTTTCTTTCCATGTTTGTCAGTTGGGGGAGTGATTGGTGTTGTATACCCATATACTACGGATTGGAAAACATCAAATCTGTGTTCCTGTAAAAAAGTTTCCATCCTTTTATTTCAGAAGGTATAGTTATGACCATAAAACATTGGTGATCCAATATTAGTGTATTCCATGATCTCCTTTCAGTTCTTAGACTGCTTCCCGAAGGACCTGCTCTGATACCAATTCTTGAAATACTGAGAACGGGGGTGAATCAATATGAGCACAATTAGTTCTTTTAATCACAATATAAAACCTTCAATAAATATCATGATCATTCAATATATCATCAACGCCATAATTAAATGTATAGACACCACATAAACACTATACACCATAATTTTACGTGGAAACCCAATGCGGGAGAAAACCACATAATGATTTTCTTATTTATCAAAGAGTACATTCATTGGAAGCACCAACTTCCTATTTCTCTAGCTACAACTAGAAGGAGGCTCAAACCCCCTATTTATAAGTTGCAACTTAAGGAAGCTCCAACTCCCTAATTTACCGGCTCAAATCGAAAGGAGGCTACAACCCCCTTTCCTTGCCTCATCCAACCACCCTGAAATATAAATGTAGACCAATTTTTCACTACCTCTGTCATTGTAACTGATAACTTGTTGTTATTATTGTTTCTGATACTTTTGTTGTTGCTATTAATTTCTATATCTCATCAAGACTACAACCACACATACCTCATGCTAATATCCACAATAGGGTTCTCCAAATCAAATTCTTATGAATCACTAAGACATATATGTTCATGATTTCTTCATAATACACACCCTAACACATACAGGAAGGCATACCTTCAACATGTAGCTAACTAAGTTTTAGATCCATAATATTCAACAACTTTTCTTCATAGGTCTGCGACCTCATACACTGTTTTTTTGTGTATGTTCATTCTTTTCCCCATTGTAGCACGCCGATGTCTGTGCTTTTTCTCCTGAAACCCGTGGATTTACACAAAGAACCCGGATCCCTAACTTTTTCTCTGTATGCTCGGCTCCTGCAAACTTCCTCCCTCACTAGAATTTGTTGAATTTGACTCACTGCCTCGAATCTATCAATTTGTATTCATAGAAGTGATCTTCAATTGACTCGTCTCTGTGTTTTAATGAGGATCTCATGATGACATGCACATGCAATTTTCATAAAACTTGTTAAATTATGTTTACAACTACTTTAACATGGAACTGACATGCAACTTGTTAACTTGTGTTTATAGCTCCTTTACCTTGACATGCAACTTGTTAACTTTTGTTCAAGGGTTGACTTCAATGACAAGCAATATTTCAACAACTAATATTTCAACAATTATTCTTTCAACAGTTAATCTTTCAACATTTTTTTAACTCTTAAAAAACTATTCGATCTACAATCTAAGTTCAGGAGGCCTGGTAATCCGAAAACCAAGAGTTCAACCATGATGTATTTTCTGGTCAATATAAGAACTTCTAAACAACCCAAGTACATCAACCTAGGAATTTGTTGTTTAGAGGCAGAAAAACACACATTCACAGAGCTATTTAAGATATATTGATATTGTTTTCTTGGACTTACAATGATATGAAGAATTATGACATCTGGATAATCCAACATGTGATTCCCATTAAAGAAGATGTCAAGTGATTCCAGAAAAATCTCAGAAAGATACATCCAACTCTCGAACCTCTTATCTAGAAGGAATTGAAGAAACTGCTATATGCTCGAATCATTTTCATAGTTCGACATTCAACTTGGGTATCTAACATGGTTCCCATTAGGAATAAGTTGGGATAAATTAGAATATGTATAGATTTCAGGAACCTCAACCGATCTTCCGACAAAGATAACTACCATATTCCCCCCATGGAACATATCTTGCAACTTGTCTTCGACTCCGAGTTGTTTTCTTTATTAGATGGTTTTTCAGGATACAACTAGGTTCTTGTAGCATAACCAGACCAATTGAAAACAACATTCAAGACTAAGTGGGGGATGCATGCATACATAACAATTCCATTTGGTTTAATTATTGCAGGCACTACATTTCAAAGGGAAATGGATATTGGTTTCAAAAGGTTAATTGGTCAAAGCGTGGTGGTTTATCTCGATGATGTCATTGTTTATTCAAAGAAGAGGGAATATCACTCAATACATCTGAAATAAATATTTGAACAATGTAGAAAATATGGGATCTCATAGAATCCCCCAGAAAAAAATTTCTTTGTTTCAGAAGGAATACTATTGGGGCATGTGATTTCCAAAGATGGAATTTCAGTGGACCCAAAAAGGACAAAATCCATTCTGCAAATACCTCCACCACATAGTGAGAAATAAATGTAATCGATTTTTCATAAAATTAAACTTTGTGAGGAGATTCATTCCATACTTCACTGAAATTGCTAAACCACTTCGAATAATGATTAAGAAATATGTTTCATTTAAATGGACACCGGTGGAGAAGGAAGCATTTGAGAATATCAAATCTTCCATAGGTGTTTCCCCATCTCTACGAAGTCCATATTTCACCAAATATTTCTTACTATACACCTTTGTGTCTAATCATTCCCTTGCATCATTTCTCACACAAAAGGATGAAAAAGCAAACAAGCTTCTTGTCGCATTCATGAGAACTATACTACAAGGTGTTGAAATGAACTATCCATCAATGGACAAGCATGATTTTGTTGTCCATAAAGCGATCAAATAGTTCAGACCTTACATTCAAAGGAATCACATGAAAGTCATCGTCCCTCACTAAGAGGTTAGATCTCTTTTCATCCAAAGAGAGATGGGAGAGAGACACGGTAATTGGATGATGGCCTTACAAGAATATGACCTAGATTTTAAACCATCCAACATAGTTAAAGGTCAAAGAATTTACAAATTGGTGACATAGAATACCAATGATGAAGATCAAGTATAAGACAGATGGAAAGAGGAACCGATGATGTATACACAATAGTTCCCTTACATCCTAGTTGTTGAAAGATCATATTACAACGATATCAAGTATTACCTTCAACACGACACAACTCCAGATCACCTCAATTCCAAGCAGAAGAGAGCACTCAGATTGAAATATCTACAATATCAATTGGTACATGGCATCTTGTTTTGAAAGAACTAAGATGGAGTACTACTCTTGTGCCTTGAAAAAAAATGTGTTGATAAAGTCCTTAAGGACATGCACGAAGGACCAACAGGAGGTCACTTTTCAGGAGACACAACATATCACAAGATATTGAGAGATGTATACTACTAGCCTACGACATTCAAATATGCCCATGCATATTCACGAAGCTGGGATGCATGCCATAAAGCTGCATGAGGAGAGTATAAAGTTGTTTTTCCAATCCATCCCAGCCTGTTGTTGTTGAAGAGCCCTTCAAATAATGGGGCTTGGACATCATTGGTGAGATTAATCCCCATTATTCCAAGAAACACATGTATATACTAACCGTTATCGATTATTTTACATAATGGATTGAAGCAATACCGTTGATCAAAGTGAATGAAGAGGTAGTGATTACTTTTCTTGAACAATGCATTATCACAAGGTTTGGAGTACCTAAATCTCTAGTGTTTGATAACACAACTTATTTTTCATCTCTGAAGTTATCTAATTTTTACTTGGAAAAGGATATTA
Organism: Picea mariana; assembly: GCA_032191745.1. Classification (NCBI taxonomy): domain Eukaryota; kingdom Viridiplantae; phylum Streptophyta; class Pinopsida; order Pinales; family Pinaceae; genus Picea; species Picea mariana. The sequence continues at coordinate 56,887 of JASDQU010710688.1, forward strand.
CTTTGAAGTACTCAGCCAAACATTATCCTCAAGGTAATGGCTTAGATGAATCTACAAACAAGAACCTAATCCAGATCGATAGTTGAGCACCAGAGGAATTTTTGCACCATGCTCTATCAAAATTCCTCTGGGTTGATCGTGTCACTCCTAAAGCCTCTATAGGGACTTCCCCATATTTTCTTTTCTATGGGAAATGAGTTATTTTACCATCAAATATCTACCTTCCTTCCCTACAACTCACCCAACAATCTTGAGGAAGACAATGCCCCCTCATCCAACGACGTATCAATATCTTGCTAAACCTAGAAGAAAATCATGCCAAGGATAAAAAAAAAGTTGAAACTCATCAACAAACCATTAAACATTGTTATGATAATAAATATGTTGGTGAGAAAGAATTCCAATTTGGGGATTTATTCCTCAAATGGTACAAGTCACATGAAGATAAAGGGAAGCATTTGAAATTCCAACAATTATGGCTTGGGCCCTATGTTATCAAAGAAAACATTGGTCAGGGTACTTATTGGTTACAAAATATTCAAGGGGAAGCTGACCTCCTTCCCATTAGTACTCATATTCTCAAGCACTACATTATCTAGCCTTTGTGGCAACTCCTCCTTTGTATTTGAATAAAATTATGATTTCCATCTTTTATTTATCACTTATCTTTAACTTTGTTTTCTGTTTTTTCCAGCATTTTCCAGCTTGTTTGATTTTCATATTTGTTTTTATTTCTTCTTTAAAAACTCCCCCTTTGGGATTCTCAAATATTTGATATCTTAGTCTTGGTTATGCCTCTAAACCGTAACACATTTGGTTCTCATAGCCTAATAACTTTATAATATGGCTTCCAAACACATCCCATTTTAATCATATAGCTTTTCCATGCACTAAACCAATTCAAATCTAATAGAGGAACATAGCTCATCAATATACAATCATAGTGAAACAAAGCAAGGAACTAAGGACCTTACCTAAGAACATATCATATATTGTGTGGACTAAAAGGAAATGGTTTGGGAGAGACGTATGTAGTATTCCAAAAACTGTTACTCAAGGATTTATCTCATATATAATCAAGTTAGAAAATATCACTATCACAGGTGTCATCCCTAGTGCCTTTAAAGGAGAATTGGAATCCCCCCATCCACCTCTCTCTAAACATAAGAGAATAAAATTTAATAGAAAAGGTAAAGGCTGGGGGAAAGGAATACCAAATCACATGGGACATGCAAGTATCATCGTCGATGCTATGGATGCTCACTGGCAGTGGAGCAAGGCTTGTGACACTGGGGTGACTCTGTCGGGGATATAGAGGCTCGCTGGCAGCAGAGCAACACCAAATAAATGCACCATAAATTTCATTTTCAACATTATAGATGTTTGATTCCATGTAATACTCCATATGCCTCCCCCTAATTCATTTATTATATGAATAAGAAATCAGTAAAAGGTAATCTGGTCTTAGGTATGGTTCTAACCTCTGCTTTGTATCATCCAAACTTTGTCTCGTCAAAATATGAGCCATGTGACATATTATTTCTCTCTTGGATGTGTATGACAATGCATCTTCCCCCCAGAATATTTGTGTGGATACCATTTTATAGATATTCAAGGCTTTGCCCAGTGTGTCGCCATTTGTTGTGCCAGGCACTACAACCCTCCATTTTCCTATAATTTATGTGCAAAAATCCTCTCAAGAAAATGGGGCCCCTATTATTTTTAGACTTTGATAAGATCCCCTCTTGGTTTCTTCATATTGATAAAAAAACTCATTTCTCAAGCCTCACCTTTCCTACGTCCACATCCCTCAAATTGAAAGCACTTGAAATTTTTCAAAATTGTGCCTTTTTAAATTTTCAGCAAAGTTAATTGAAACTCCTCCGGTGTACATCGGAGGAGTTACCTTCAACTCCTCCAATGTACATCACAGGAGTTCCTCCCAAATCCACCGATAATCTTTAGAAAGTTCCCACTTTTCCCTCCTAGTAGTCTTTCATCACCCAATGTGTTTGTAACTCCTCTAATGAAATTAGAGGAGTTGTCTCCATCCTCTCCAATTGACTCTGAATATTTTCATGATAATTATTTCGATGCACATTAAAGGACTTCCCACAAATTCCTCTAATGTGTATTGGAGAACTTGAATTTAGGCTCTCTCATCATTCCACCAACCGCATTTAATGCTTAGACTCACATATTTCCTATATAAATGTGCTTGACCTCCCGATTAATAGTGTCGCATCAATTTTCAAAAGGAGAAGGATAATATGGAAAGAAAAAAAGAACATCAAGCCCTAACCTACTCACACTCATATAATCATGACCTTTTGCGCATCCGTACATTACAGTTAAGCCCTCGTTTCCCCTTTGTTTTCTTCTTTCTAGGCTAGGGTTCTTTTTATGTTAAGGTTAATTTCATTTGTTTATTTTTTCCCTAAAATATTCCCCAAGTCTATCACAATAATCCTATTCATTTGTGCCTCCACTATGACCCTCATCCTTGTATAACACTATTCCATCATCAAATCTTTGGTATTATCTCGGGCCTGTGCAAACTGAACCTATGGCTTCCACACCTGGCCTTAACCCAAACTTCATAACTCTGGTGTCTTGCAACATAGCGTCAACGACTTTCACCTTGATTAAAAGGAAACCTGTGGGATTGATTTTCCCAAAATTATGTCTTTAAGTTCAAACTCAGATGAGACTTAGCACAAACTCATCGACAAACTTAGCCTTAACCTCCTTGATCATTTTTGGATAATTCAACCTGAAACTCGTGGATTTACACAAAGAACCTGGATCTCCAAATTTTTCTCCGTACGCTCGGCTCCTGCAAACTTCTTCCCTCACTAGTCTTCGTTGACTTTGACTCATTTCCTTAGATCTATCAAATTGTATTCATAGAAGTGATCTTAAATTGAATCTTCTATGTGTTTTAATGAGGATCTCATGATGACATGCACATGCAATTGTCCTAAAACTTGTTAAATTATGTTTACAACTACTTTAACATGCAACTTATTAACTTGTGCTTATAGCTCCTTTACCTTGACATGCAACTTGTTAAATTTTGTTCAATGGTTGACATCAATGACAAGAAATATTTCAACAATTGTTCTTTCAACAGTTAATCTTTCAACATGTTTTAACTCTTCAAAAACTATTCAATCTACAATCTAAGTTTAAGAGGCCTGCTAATCCAAAAGCCAACAGTTCAACCATGATGTATTTTCTAGTCAATATAATAACTTCTGAAAAACCCAAGTACGTCAACCTAGGAAGTTGTTGTTCAGATCTATTTAAGATATATCGATATTTTTTTATTGGAATTACAATGATATGAAGAATTATGACACCTAGATAATCCAACATATGATTCCCATTAAAGAATATGTCAAGTGATTCAAGAAAAATCTTAGAAAGATACATCCAACTCTTGAACCTCTTATCTAGAAGGAATTGAAGAAATTGCTAGATGCCCGAATCATTTTCATAGTTCTACATTCAACTTTGGTATCTAACATGGTTCTCATTAGGAATAAGTTGGGAGAAATTAGAATATGTATAGATTTCAAGAACCTGATCCGAGCTTCCGACAAAGATAACTACCATATTCCCCCCATGGAACATATCTTGCAAATTGTCTTCGACTCTGAGTTGTTTTATTTATTAAACGAGCTTTTAAGATACAACTAGGTTCTTGTAGCATAACCAGACCAATTGAAAACAACATTCAATACTAAGTGGGGGATGCATGCATATAGAACAATTCCATTTGGTTTAATTAATGCAGTCGCTACATTTCAAAGGGAAATGGATATTGGTTTCAAAGGGTTAATCGGTCAAAGCGTAGTGTTTTATCTCGATGATGTCATTATTTATTCAAAGAAGAGGGAAGATCGCCCAATACATCTGAAATAAATATTTGAACAATGTAGAAAATATGGGATGTCATTGAATCCCAAAAATATTTTTTTCGTTGTTTCAGAAGGAATACTACTAGGGCATGTGATTTCCAAAGATGGAATTTCAGTGGACCCGAAAAAAGGACAAAATCCATTCTGCAAATTCCTCCACCACATAGTGAGAAATCAATGTAATCGTTTTTTCATAAAATTAAACTTCGTGAGGATATTCCTTCCATACTTCACCTAAATTGCTAAACCATTTCGAATAATGATTACGAAAGATGTTTCGCTTAAATGGACATTAGTTGAGAAGGAATCATTTGAGAATATCAAATCCTCCATAGTTGTTGCCCCATCTCTATGAAGTCTAGATTTCACCAAATATTTCTTATTGTACACCTTTGCATCTGATCATTCCCTTGTAGCAGCGCTCACACAAAAGGATGAACAAGGAAACAAGCATCTCGTCGCATTCATGAGAACTATACTATAAGGTGTTGAAATGAACTATCCATCAGTGGACAAGCAAGATTTTGTTTTCCATAAAGTGATCAAATAGTTCAGACCTTACATTCAAAGGAATCACACGAAATTCATCGTCCCTCACTAAGAGGTTAGATCTCTTTTCATCCAAAGAGAGATGGGAGAGAGACAAGGTAATTGGATGATGGCCTTACAAGAATATGACATGGAGTTTAAACCAGCCAACATCGGTAAAGGTCAAGGCCTTTACAAATTGGTGACACATGATAACAATGATGAAGATCAAGTAGAAGATGGATGGAAAGAGGAACCAATGATGTATACACAATAGTTCCCTTACATCCTAGTTGTTGAAGGATCATATTACAATGATCTCACGTATTACCTTCAACATGACACAACTCCATATCACCTCAATGCCAAGAAAAAGAGAGCAATCAGATTGAAATATCTATAATATCAATTGGTACATGGCATATTGTTTAGAAAGAACTATGATGGAGTACTACTCTGGTGCCTTGAAAAAAAATACAATGATAAAGTCCTTAAGGACATGCACGACGGACCAAAAAGAGGTCACGTTTAAGGAGACACAACATATCACAAGATATTGAGATATGGATACTACTATCTTACAATGTTAAAATATGTCCATGCATATTCACGAAGCTGAGATGCATGCCAGAAAGTTGCATGAAGAGAGTATAAAGTTGTTATTCCAATCCAACCTATTGTTGTTGAAGAGCCCTTCAAATAATGGGGGTTGGACATAATTGGTGAGATTAATCCCCATTCTTCCAAGAAACACAGGTATATCCTAACCAATACCGATTATTTTACACGATGGATTGAAGCAATACCACTGATCAAAGTGAATGAAGAGGTAGTGATTACTTTTCTTCAACAATACATTATCACAAGATTTGGAGTATCTAACTCTCTAGTGTTTTATAACACAACTTATTTTTCATCTATGAAGTTATCTAAGTTTTCCTTGAAAAAGGATCTTACTTTGAAGTACTCAGCCAAATATTATCCTCAAGGTAATGGCTTAGATGAATCTACAAACAAGAACCTAATATGGATATTCAAATGAACCATAGTTGAGCACCAGAGGAATTTTTTCACCATGCTCTATCA